>JAOPGA020001200.1:0-52111 GCA_026419775.2 Acrasis kona | reverse complement strand
GTTGGAATGTTCAACCCGGAGACTCTCTTGGCCAAATCGAAACAAGCCACCAACTCTTCTCTCTTCTTTGAGGAAAAGTTATAAACATCATCACCATTTGTCCTTATGGAAACACGCCTATCTTCTGCCCTCCTGATTAATTCTACGTGAGTGGAATTCAAGAAAAAGTTTAACCCTAGTTGTTTCTCTCTTAAAAACCTAGATCTAGTTGTAATGTTCAAAACACCATTACTCATAAATTCCATCCAAATCTTTGTGCCCTTGGATGAGCTTCTGGGACTGGATGGAGAGGTAAGTCCCATAATTGTTGCGTTTAGATACCTAGCACTTATTCTTATTTTACCTTTTTTTACAATTTCGTGTACTTTTAATGTAGTCAGCATATTTAGAGCGGTGTTTTGGACTTACACAGTGGTTCGTATTTTGTATCTATCTGTGAAGAAATGTCTGATATTTTTAAATTGGTAGTAGGAGACATTGGAGATGATACAGTACTTGTATCTTTTGCTTCTTGTGGAAGAGAAATATTCAAAGAGCTAGTACTATCCTCATGAGATGCATTATGTAGTATTGGAAAAACAACATCCTCTACACTATTATTTATTTCAATTTGAGGCAGTACAATCTTGTTATTTTGTTCTTGCTCCGTTACTAACTCTAAAGGTGCAACGTCAATAATGCCCTGTTCTACACTAGTCTGTTCTACATCCTTAGTTACAGCTTCCACTTCGTCTTTACAGAGAGACACTGACACAGGTAGTTCATCGTTTGTTTTGTTTGTCTTAGTGGCAAAATAATCTGATAAAATATCATTAATATCTGTTTCAAGTTTTTCAACAGACACATCTAGTTCCATCAACACTGGTGAACTTTGTTTTATAGGACTTGGTAGTTCCTGGTCCAGGACCAAAGTTGGTGAGGTTATAGGACTTGGTAGTTCTTGAACCTTATTTAGAGTGGTGATTACAGGTTGTTCAATTGAATATGCATCAGCTACTGGTTCAACATGTTTATCAGCATCTGTGTTGGCATGCACTTCATTCGTTTCTTGTATTGTTTCTTGTATTGTATTCGAAATAACATCATGATTTGAATCTTGTGCTATATCTAAATCAATACTGGGATCTGTACTTGTAACCGCTAGAATTGGTTCCTGTTCAATGACATAATTTACAATGATTGTAGTTATAGGTACAACTTGTTCACTTTCTAAAATACAAGAGTTTGATTGAACAACATTAGTGTCAACCTTATACTTGTCATCGTTTATTATATTATTAACTTGAGTATTTAGATTATCAGAGTATTCTTGAAGTTCTTCTAATGAATAGGAGCTGTCGTATTCAAAGCTCTTTATGAGGTCAGAATTAAATGAGTCTTCGAGTTCCTTCTCAAGAAGAGAAACCTGAAATATTTCAGGTTGTACACCAAACACACTGCTCCTAAATTGATCAATAAACTTTTTGATCTCATACACCTCTGGCGATAATTTCAAAAAATCATCATTAATGAAGCCACGTTCTATTTCATCCGTGCCTACAAACCTCCAAACATCACCCAACTTTTCAGAGAAAATAACAGACAGTGGTTTTCTACAATGCTTTTGGCTAAAGCGTAAAAAATCTTGAATATCGGCACAATCATTGTAAGAAAAATTATTTCTGGTCAGATTGAGATGTATCATAGAGGGATGATTAAAAGAGCAAGTTATTAAAGCATCACACACAGTTTTTTGTATTTGATTATCGGCAAGATTAATAACTTTCAAAGAAGTGTTATAAGATAACACCTCCGCTAAAACTTTTACACTTTTATTACTAATTTCATTTTGAGACAAGTCAATGTGAGTCAAGTGCTGATTGGAGCTGAGAGCGTAAAGCAAATCCACACATTGAGTGTCAAAAATATTATTTTTAGATAGATTGAGTTCGACCTTGACCATTAGTGAGTGTTTTGGAATATTGAACGTACAAGAACTGATGTTAAGCTACGTATACCAGGTAACAATACGGAAAGGTTAAATCCAAAATCATTGTTACTAATTTCCAAGCTTCGTATTCTTTGACGATGTTCGAAGAGATTGCTGACTTGTGATAAGGATTCGCATAAACCGTTTCCACTCAAGTTTAATGATAAGAGATGAACATTGTTTTGTAACTTGCTGCATAGTTCCTACGTTAAGTTAATAAACCATGTTACGAGGAATCGTACCATTGTACTAGAGTCTCCGAACTGATTGGAGGATAAATTAATTTCTTCAATCCGAGAATGTAATGTAAAAGCATCTGATAAGTATGTTAATCCCTCATCTCCAATGCTGTTGATTCGAAGTACCAAAACTCTTAGGTACTTTATAAATGTTAACCATTAATGATTCGCAGTAACATACGTTGTTGTGATTAATGTATTTTGCAATGTGCGACGCTCCGGTATCTCCAATGTAATTGCCCCCGAGTAGAAGGGCGTCTAACATTGACCTTGAATTGATTAATGCATCAACGAGTACTATAATCTCTGCATCTCCGATACCACAACTGGTATTATTAGAAAAATGCTTGAATTATACAAACCTTTCGAGATCTAATCGCTTCAAGTTGATGAATTTTCTGTCCAATACGTCGCAAAGATAAAATAGTTGGTCGTCTATAAATTTGTGGCAGTATAATACTAAAGCATCGTCCTCTATATGTTCAACTTCCTCTGCTGCTTTAATTAGCTCTTCAAATCCAAAAACCATAGATGCGACGTGCAACGTCGAAATGGTCAATCAACGTAAAATCTATTTTACAACCTTTTTCCTGGGAAATCTTAATTGATGCCACAAAGATACGACAAATGGTGTAATAATCAAACGTTAAAATTGTTTGATTTTATAAAATGATTTTAACGATCTGTTTCTTTAATTAGGTGCAAATTTCACCCTCACTTCAACCCTTCCGTCCCCAACACGAACTAACCCAACATTACAATTATTTTTATCCCTCTAATACCCAATTTAGAAGTCGTCTACACCTACATAAAATTCTGTGCAATATTGCTCAACCAAAATATTTCAAACAATTTTTGAGGAAACAAACGGTAGTCATGTCGTTGACGATAAATTTTGGAGATTATATTGTGTTGTGCAACGTGGTTCACAACAAGTTTGTGACAGCGGAACCTACTGGCGCCTTGTTGGGCAACAAACAAACCCCAGCAGAACTTGAAACCTTTGTTATAGAGAGCGCGAACGGCTCCACAGGTCCCATTCAATTCAACGACCATATTCTCTTCAAAACTCCATCCAACAGATACCTAACCATCGCACCAAACAATGTTCCACAGGCAAACAACTACACGCCCACGATGGCGGAAACTTTTGTTATTTACGATGTAAATAATTATAATTCTACAGATCAAGTAACAACACACCATCAAATTTTACTCCAGGCTCACACGGGGAATGTGCTAGCTGTAGAGCCCAACGGCAAAGTATCGGCCGATAGGGCACAATGGGAACTTTCGTGGGATTTATTCTACATCCAAACTGCCCCAAGAAAAAACCTAAGTATATCTCCTCCAAACATGAGCATCTCTCCAAATTGGTCGAACCAACCAAACATTTCTTCCTCTCTACACCAACACCAAGCATCAAATGTACCAGCGAGCAACGTATTCGACGATCCATTCTTCAACATTGTTAACGACCAACCATTCAACCCTAAACCCAATAACATGCAGCCCATCCAAACCAATCAACCTCAGCCCCAACCTGGCGTCGGTCAGCAAAAGCTACAGCCAGAAAGCTACATGGGAACTGGTTCGCTACCGACTAATTTACATCAACCAGCCGTACAGCAGTACGATGGCATGTTGAGACCAAAAAGCCCATCTGGTTTGGTTCCCCAACAACAACTATGGACGTCTTACGAAGACTCATTTGACGATTTTTTGAACGATGCACCAAAAAACAAACCAGCACCAAAAATCGAACCTCCAGCACCTGCTCCCGCCAAGAAAAGTCCACCAAAACAAAGAGAAAATGTCCCATCTGCAAGACCTACCACAGAGGCCCCTACACGCAATAAGCAAGTCTTGAACGGAAAGAGAAAGTTCCAAATTCAAGTTTCATCTAGAGTAGCCTCCACTTTGAAAGTTGCCATCTTGAATGAACAAGGAAACCCAGAGTACAAGATAGGAATGCAATTTTCGGTCGGAACTCAAATTTATGACACCGAGAACAAGAGATTGGGATGTATCACGAGGGAACAGATGCATCTTCACAACACTTTTGCTATTTTCGACCATAAGGGCGTACGGCTGGGTCAGTGCAAAGAGAGGTTCAAGTTGACCGATAGGAAATTTAATTACACAAGATATGACAATGGAGCCGTGTTGAAGATGACTGGAGATTTTAATATTGGATTCAAAGTGACGAGGAACGATAATACAGTGGCCGGATTAAGACCAAGCAGATCGAACCCAAGATGTTATAACGTTGTGACGGATGCAGTACCAAGTGACATTTATCACATTTTGATGTTGTGCTTAATCATGGTGGAAACTCAATGGTCAGTAAATATGTAGGTTTATTTAGAAGAAACGTTTTTTTCTTGTTGTCTTTTTCTTTTGTGCCGCTACTTTCCCATCACTAGGTGTCTCTTGCTTCTTTGCTTTCTTTTTGTTTTTATAGTCACGTACAAATGTTCTAGTCTGAATCGACGAGAATGGGAGGAAAGGCTCGTCTTCAAGTTGCTGATCTGGCAGCGTCTTGTCTAATGTTTGTTCCTGCTCCTTCAAATGTTTCAAGTATAGGCACAACGACGTCGGTGGCAGCTCTACAACTTTTGTCGGTTTGGATATCACGGTAACTCTTTGTCCATTATATTCTACAGATGATGATTTTAACTGATAGTATTGACACACTCCGTGGGCTACGAACCTACCGAATCCATCTTGGAACACGAGTATTAACGGAAGGCGAGGATCGTCGCGATCGGCTCCATGCTGTATAAAGTCAACTAATACTTGTTCGAACTCTTTAATAAAAGGTCCATACTGCCTTCGGATGGCCATTCTGGCCTGTCTATCAATGTGTGAATAGCGAGAGGCAGCAGTGTCCTCCTCAGTATGTACATGTATGCCGCGTTTCTCTGATGATTTACCTAAAAGTTGTTGTTGCTGATCTGATGTGACATTCAGGAAGGGCATGATGACTTGTCTATATTCTTCGCTTGTAACAATTTTTGTGAATACGGACCTATACTCGTGCTTAAATAGCTCTTTGTATTCTGCCTCGTCTAATGCACCCTCTTGGTGTACGTCATCTTCAAACAGCTCGGCATCACGAGATTTGATTTTGAAATCTTTGTTCTTCAACCTGATGATTGTGTCCTTGCTTGCCTGCTTTCGCAACTTTTTCTTCTTTTCGTATTGCAGCGGTGCCGCTACCATCATCGCGGCTGCAACGTTGTTGTGACCACCGATTGCACTTTGACGAGCTTCTGCATTTAGTTGCTGTATTACTTCTCTACGCTCTCTTTCTACACCCGAGTCTGATGAGAAGTCTAATCTAGGCAACGTTAGCAGCCGTCTCTTATGACGATGGCCTTACTCGATGAATTCATCTTCGTCAGTGCTGAAGCCAGAGAAAGCTCTTGGCCTTACTCTTAGCATTCCATAATTGCTACTGGTGAATGGGTCCATCTCTTTGAGTTTCAATTTGATCAAATTGAAATTCTGTTCCGAAATTGATGGTCAGTTGATAGGTTGATTGTAACTTTGTAATGAACTCCTTTGTAAATATAAAGATATGGATTGTGGAATGTACATTTCAAAATGCCTGCAGAACAATCAAACACCGTATTGGATAGTGCGAGACATGAGATATCAGCTTGTTGGAACCTAAATAACTTGGAGTTAACCCCAATAAAGCTCTCCGAAAACCACACCTTTGTTGCAAACAGTGATGGAAATAAATTCATACTTCGGTGCTCGCCTTTGGATCACCGTACAAAATCGGCCATTCAAGCTGAATTGGACTTTATATTGCTCACATCAAACTTCAATCTTGATCTTCATCTGTGCAAACCGATCCTTAATCGTTCGCAAGAATACATACTCCAACTGAAATTGTATGATGACAAGGCATGGTATGCAGTGTTGTTCGAGTACGCTCAGGGGACAGATCCAACACAGCAGTGGAGCGGCCTTACAGACACTAATGTTTTTGAGGCTTATGGGCGAACATTAGCAATGCTTCATCAGGCCTCAATGCATAAATCAGGTGATGTCAACAAGTGGAACCAAATCAAGGATAACATTCCAATATTGGACCAACTGCATGGAGGTGCCTCAGGCATCGAAAGAATACAATCAAGGGCTGAACTCGGACATGTCCCTTCTAAAATGTTACTGAATTTGTGGCACCTAAAAATTGCCCCGTTCGTCAAATCGTGTGGGCAACCCTCCGATGGCACGTTTGGAATCATACATGGAGATCTAAACATTAGCAACTACTTTACAAAAAGAGCAGATGACAAAACAGACTTGTGGGTATTTGATTTTGATCAAGTTCATCAGAATTGGTTTGGTTACGACATTGGTGTTGTTTTGCACATGATTCAATTCTTTGATGAAAATTCATCAAATATGAAAATTGAAAATTTCGACGCCAAGTCGATTAGAAGCGCTTTTTTGAGTGGATATGCTAAAAACTTCACTCCCATGGTTGATGAAGGTCATTTGGAACCATCAATGCTGAATGGCTTTGAGTTGTTACGGGAATACTCTCACACTGCAATCGCGGTGGATATTTTGTTTCAAGTGAGCGTGGGTAAGAAGTTCGAGGAGTCCATTGTATCCTTTTGTAAACTATGTTCAGAAAGATTTGAAAATAAATATGCAAGTAATTAGTAATATCGTATGTAATGACTCGGAACTAAACTTTTATTAAAGCTAGTAGTGTTTTTACAATTTTACAAAGTTTCACAAATTCATCACACGACTCCACTCATCAGACCTCTTCATTTTTTGTAAATTAATTACGATATTTGTCCTCTTCCTGCTTTTGCTTGATTGAATTGTATTTTTCTCTTTCCCTTTGTGCATGCTCGTGTAACTCTGGATAATGTTTGTCTAAATCTCTTGGATCAATGAATTGTGACTCTTCAAAACTAAATGATGAGTATTGTACAGGCCTCTCCACGGCTTTTAATTTAGGCTCAACATCTTTAACAGAGTAATATAAAAATCCAAATGTTCCACCACAAAAACAAAGAGCGGCCAATGTAAGGAACGTAGCTTTTGAACTTCTCTTAACGTTGATCAGAGGGTTATCAAATTGGGAGCCATACCGCCTCTGTGTATTTATTCTTGTTCTGTTGAAGATCATCGGTTGGTTGTTACAAATTTTGAAACTACTTTACAAATCATTAACCATTAAGCTTTTGTTTTATTATAACTCTCTCCTTGCATCTCTTTTAATCTCGATACTGTTCTCTTGTGAGAAAATACTAGGTCATATAAATCAGTCAGTGAACCAATAGACGCCCCTTCCAATAAAACTTCAACATCACTAATCATTGTGGATGATCTACTATAACCATTTAGCGGATCATAAACCAATTGGGTTAAGTTTTTATAAACCTCTCCCTTATTTTCTTCATCTAACTTGACTAGGAAAAGATCTTCTAGTTTTACTTCGGCGGATATGATTAATTTACATTGGTAGTCATAAAGAATGTCAATTAGAGTAACAAATCTTCTTGCAGAGTCTCCATTGTGACCTGAACCGATTGTAAATTGTGGAACATTTATTAATACAACAACAGGGAATTGTTTTGCAAGGGAAAAGTAATGAATTGAACCAAGTTCATCTTTGCATAGATTTATAAAGTCTATAACACAAACAACACCAGAAACTGCTTTTACACAAGGAACAGTTCTGTCTGAGAGTTGAATAAAATGATGAACAATGTCATGACTGGATGTGAGGCCATCAAAGTGCTTTTGAATAATTTGTTTAGAATTTTGATCTATTGGATAAATGTACAAGTCAGGTATGGAGACGGACTCTTGTCTGTAATCCTTATCGTGGACGAGTCTCTGAACTTCACATTTTTCTTCTAAAAGATGTATGAATGGAACGAACAACTCCCTATTGTATCCATCCTTGTAGAGATCCTGAGGTGGCCTGTTGCTGGTTGTCACTAATACACATCCATTTTCGAACAAGAGGGAAAAGAATGATTTTAGAATGAGTGCGTCGACTACGTCGGTGACTTGAAATTCATCCAAGCATAGTAGCGTGTGTTCTTGGCTTATCTGATCTGCAACGTACTGAAGAGCGTTTCTAGGAATTCTAATGTTTTGTGTAATGTATTGTTGTCTGTATGAGTACATCCTGTTATGTATGTCGAGCATGAATGAATGAAAGTGATCTCTTCGTGTCCGTATTTGAGTGTCTGCGCAACATTTATGGAACATATCCATGAGCATCGTCTACATTCCTATTAGAGGTACGATCTGTTTTCATACGTACCTTTCCAACACCCACGCCTCCATAAATGTATAAACCGCTTGTGAGGCACTCTGATTCGCCTACTAATTGATTAAAAAGTTGATCCATAACTCCAACTACCCTTATTTGTTCCTCATCAGGGCTATATTTCCTACTAACAACAAGACCTTTATACATATCCATAGGTCTAACCACTCCATACCAACATCTTGAAAAACTCTTGCTTCTAATCCATGTTGGGACTCTACTTTTAAACATTATTACAAAAGCAAACCAACAATACAAAAAAAAACATAATAATTCAATTTAATTTTCAACATTTTGTTTTTTAGATTCAACATTTTCCTCATTTTTTGATTTCTCCTCTGCCCCAGTTATCACATCGTCTAAAATTTCTTTATTATACTCTGCCTTACTGCTCAAATAAGAATTAAATTGGTCATGTTGTTTAAAAGGTCTAACGCCCAACAAGTGAACCAAATCCTCCGCATCCACCTTTTCTCTCTCCAATAAAATATTGGCAACACCAACCAACTGTTCCTTCTTATCTCTCAATAATGTTTCACACCTCTCATAAGCCTTTTGAACCATCCCCCTCACCTCTGCATCAATCCTCCTTGCTGTTCCCTCGCTAAATGGTTTCTCCACTTCAAAATCACCACCTTGAGGGAAGCTCAAGTGACCGACGGATGGACTCATTCCATACTCTGCAATGATGGAATAGGCCATTTGGGTCACCTTCTCCAAATCATTTTGTGCACCAGTGCTCAAGTGATTAAACATGATCATCTCTGCTGCTCTACCGCCCAATGCCATGCACATGGTATCAATGATTTGGTCCTGAGTGGTCAAGTAACGCTCCTTTGGTAAATATTGAGCGTAACCAAGAGCAGCGCTTCCACGAGGAACGATGCTTACTTTTAATAATGGATCAGCGTGCTCGAGAAACCATCCAGCCACAGCATGACCAGCTTCGTGATGAGCTACAATCACGCGTTCCTCTTGACTCAACACTTTATTCTTTTTTTCTAACCCTCCAATCACCTTGTCCATTGCATCTTCAAAGTGTTTCATGCTGATGCTTGCTTCTTGAGTTCTGGAAGCAATCAATGCTGCTTCGTTACATATATTAGCCAAATCAGCACCGCTGAATCCAGGAGTGAGCGCAGCGATTCGAGGAGCATATTCATCCATGCTCTTTGACATTTTGATATTCTTCATGTGCACTTTTAGAATATCTGCTCTGCCCTTGATATCAGGTAATCCGATATCGACGGTTCGATCGAAACGACCGGGGGCGTACTAGAGCGGGATCTAGAATGTTGGCCCTGTTGGTGGCTGCGAGTACGACCACGTTGGTAGCAGGTTCGAATCCATCCATTTCTACGAGCAGCTGATTGAGGGTACCTTCCCTCTCTTCGTTTCTGCCCATGGCACCAGAATCTGCTCTTTTACGACCGATGGCATCGATTTCGTCGATGAATACGATGCAGGGGGCGTTTTCTCTTGCACTTTTGAATAATTTACGAACGCGTTTGGCTCCGAGACCAGCCACCATTTCCACAAACTCACTACCGCTCATGCTGTAGAACGGTACTTTGCTCTCTCCTGCCACGGCCTTTGCGAGTAGAGTTTTTCCGGTACCTGGTGGACCGACCAACAAGGCTCCTTTAGGAATTTGTGCACCCAATTGCGAAAACTTTTCGGGTTTTTGTAAGAATTCGACGAATTCTGTAATTTCCACTTTGGCCTCGTCCAGACCTGCCACATCCTTAAATGTCAAATTGCTGGTCTGTGGTTTCAATTCCTTCGTGGACAAGAGATCTCCCATGGGTCCTCTCATCATTCCCTTGGATCCTCTTGCCATCTTGAATACGTACATTAATCCAACAAAGAATACAACGGAGGATAGAGTGGCCGCTGCTACTTTTAATTGATCGTCCACGATGACCGAATCGTAATGTAGCGGCACGTGTTCGATATCCAAGAACTCTTCCAATAGATTGGCGTACTTTGTTTCGAACGCTTGTGCTGTGATGGAGATGCGATACTTCTTTCCTGTTTTTTGATTCGGTTGTTTGAGTTCAATGTAAGTTCTTTTGGGCGATACCGTGATCTTTTCGATGTTCTAAAAGAGCGTTAAGGTCATTGATGGAAATGATGGACTTACTCCTTTGCGAGCATCCTCTGCGAACACTTCCCAGGTCAAATCTCCCCTTGATGATGATTCGAGAGATAGGAGGATGACATTTCCGGTGAGGAATCCTAATGTGATGAACGCGATGGCCCACGCTCCTCTTTTTAGTTGAGTCCATATTGCATCGTCTTCAGCTTCTGTCTGGTTCCTTCTGGATTGGTTGTTTGATTGGGTCTTCTCTTCCTTCTTTTCTTCCTTCTCTTGTTTTAGCTTTTCGTCTTGCTGATCTTTATTTTCATCTTGTTTGTTTTCTTCCTTGTTGTCTTTTTTGTCATTTTGTGGTTTGTTGTTGTCGGGTTCAGGATCGGTCTGCCCCGATGATTGTGTTGTGTTTGATTGCTTCGATCCGTTGTTCATGCTCTCTTCTGCTTTTCTGAAATTACCGAAACCTATTCTGTGAGTGAATAGATCGTGATGATGGATGCAATACCTTTTGCGAAAAGCGTCGATACTTTTTTTAGGTTGGTTAGACCGAACATTTGTCTCTCTAGTTTCCTAGTTAGAGGAAACGGTCCTTTTGTGATATGTACACCGAGCACTTTACGTATATTGTCCACAGAGAACTTGCGCAGGTTCATTCTTTACCAAATTGAAATTGTAGGACAGGAATTTCGGGTTTTTTACAAATAGGTTTATTAAAAATTTTCTTTATGGAATTTGAAGTTGACTTGAGACGGAGCCTTGCTTTCTTTAACCGAAAATCCATACAGTTGTTTGCTAAGCGCACTGGGACCGCAAATGAATACACCCACCTTCGGCCTAGACTTTGATTTCTCTTTCGAGGGATCGGTATTATTTAGGACATGCTTTCTGACATTTTCAAACTCTTCGTGCCACAGCGGTCTTCCAAAATGACGGTTCTTTCCTTCCCTCAATTTTGTAACTTTATCCAACAAAACAACATAATTATTCGGGAACAAACCTTTAGCCTTCGTTGTTTTGTTAACACCCGTCCACCAACCGGATAAATCACGGTCCATAACATCGATGATATCACCCTCTGACAATTGTAATTCGTCACTTGAAGCTGGTTCGTAATCATAAAGGCACCTTGCAGTGACAACAATGTCTGATGGAGAAGCAACTCCGCTCGCCTCAGAACTTCCGAACATGATGGCCTTCACATCTTGTGCTTTAATGTCACCAGTCATGTAGGTATGAATTTCAAACTGATCAGGGCAATCAGTTTCAATTTGATTCAATAACTCTGTAAACCATTCCCACGATCCCTCCTCTCTGTTGATCCAATAAAAGTAAACCTTTTTAATCTTCAACCCATTAGGTTCATGTTGCATGCGATATTTAATGTGTTTTAGCAGCGAAGCATATGGTGTGACACCAATACCTGCCGCTACCAACATTACGGTATCGAACTGGAACACGTACTCTGCTGCCGTTCCAAATGGTCCGTCCACCTTCAAAAGATGATCTTTACCATCGGGTGTGGTATTTTTGTCAATCACAAGAGTAGATCTTTTGGCAGGATTTAAGAGGTCCATTAGTGCATTTGTCCAGTCTCCAACACAACGAATGTGGAATGTTAGGTATTCTTCTTCTGGGGCCGAGCTAATTGTGAATGGATGCCATTCGTGCCTACTAATAATTGGGCAATTCAAGAAGCAGTACTGACCCGATTTGTAGCGGAAAGCAGGTTTCTCTAGTTCAAGGTGAATGACGCGTGCACTTAAGGCGTGAACTCTCTTTACAATTGTGACTGTGCTTCCCCTCACATTTCTCAATATGCGTTCCACGATGTACATTGCTCCTGGTCCGAAAAACCACATCCAAAAGTTACGACCATGAATGAGCAATAGTCCAAAGAAAATTATAAATAAATGGTGGGTGTACCAAAATATCGTAAAGTTCTTACTCCTTCTGTATGCCTCTGTTGCAGCACTAAACATTATCACCATAACAAAGACCAAGAGGTTTCCGGTCAGTCCATACTTATTCCCCCAGCACGCAACAAGGGTACTTGTTTCTGGTTGATTATAGACATTCCTGTAGAACATTGGGCAGCAAGAGTAGTTGAAATAATGTGCTAAAGTATGTCCCACTGTACAAACCACGATAGTGTATGCAAGGTAGCGGTGGAAAATGATGTTCTTGTCTAGGGGCAGGATGTGTCCAATCTTGAAAGAACGAAGCACATTTAATAGTGTTCGCATTGTGGGAAGCAAGATTAGGGCACAATTAAAGTTCAAAAGTTGACCAAAGCCACGTGCTATCATGACCCACCAAGGGATGTATGAGTCCCAACCAGGTGTTCCAAGTCTCTTGTTCAGTTCAACTGCTCTGTTCGCAACCATATACCACCTGTAGCAAGCCTCTATGAATAGACCGATATTAATGCATATCCAAACCACAACTATGAATGCTTTCTGTCCTTCTGCTGATACGTAATTGTAGAACTCATCTTTATCAGTGAACCTCGACTTCCATGTTGCTACAAATCTCTTGCAGCTAGCGTAGATCCCGCTGGTAAATCCATTATCAAAGCAACTATAAAGAAAGAAGTCGACAAAGGAACCACAGAATTCCTTGAATTTACTCATAAACTTTTTTAACCAATCGCTATTACAACAGAGTGCCAAAGCGGGCCATTATCTTGACACTTGATCAATCAAACATTTCAACCATCATTTCAACCTCAAGATTTGGTATGGTTAATTATATAACATGATACATGTAAAGCAAACCACCGAACAGCCGATCAATTTAGGTTTACAAATCATATTTAAGTGAAGTCCAAATTTTATTATATTTTTGCAATCGACAACAAATCAGTTCACAAAACAAAGTATATAACAATACAAACGACAAACACCCAGAAACTTGCAGATCTTGCAGCTGAAGAGGAGTTTAATGTGCTTGCAGGGGGGGCTGCTCCAACACCCATGCGTAAGGGATATTCTCTTTTATCCAATTCCATCGCCCATGCATTTGGTTCCTCTCCTCTTCCAGCTTGCACTATCCATGGCTTGACAACGTAGTTTCCAGGTTCTGGAATCTGCATGACATTAATAGTCATATCAATAGTTTTTGAACCCTTGGGTACATTCTTTACTATGGCTTTTCCAAACCATGCGTAAGTCTTCTCTGACAATAGATCGACAATGATATCAACATTTTGTGAAGCGGAGTAATCGACTTTCACAACAATAGTCTTAGTGTTCATTATGTCGGCGTATGTTGGTGGGTTTAAAATCCTGACTGCATCACCATTCAAAGGTGCAAGTGTTGTGGACGGTCCTGCAGTAGTGGTGGAAGGTGCAAGGGTAGTGGGCTTAGATCCTCCAGATGTTGTAACTACAGCGTCCCAACAGGATGTGTATGCTGGTGTATTTTCATTGAAAACCCATCTCCATTGGAAGGAGTAGATACCTGCTGCCATATTTGGCATATCGAAGCATTGGTAGCAGAAGGCTTTGTCCGGATTGTCACAAAAATTAGGACAGTTTTGGAAGCCCTTTCCTGTGCTCATTTGTCCTTTTGGACTGTTTCCGAAGTCTTTAAGTAGAGTCCAGGCACCAACGTTATCAACTGATGGGTTTACTGCAGATATAAAGACTTTGTTCTCTGTGTCTGGGATGAATGCGTTGGTACACTGAGCAGCTACGTGGTTCTTTGCAGGCCATGTAAGGCATACCCTCTCTCCTACAGTATAGGATGCCATAGGAAATTTGGTTGTATAAAAGCTACTCATGGGGGTTGAAGCAGTTAGTGGGTACTTGCACGTTCCTCCTTGATCATTATAACCAGTATCTGCTCCAAAACCGGCACCTTCATGCTTAACGTAGTTACGAGGTCTGGCCAAACACTTGGTAGGGTCATTGAATCCGCTACTTGGGTCTGTGTATTTGACGCAGTCAATCCAACTGTGGCAATGGATGAAAGTAGCGGCCAAGAGAACCACTAGAGAAGCAAGGTGGATGTTCATGCGGTTTCTTCGGAATTTGGTACTAATCACAAATCATGCAAGGCATTTTGTTAACCAATCGTAACTGATTTTACAATTGAGGTCACCGAATATGGTGAGGTACAGTCCTTTTTCATAAGATGTCATGCATCATCAATCTGCATGACTAAGAGAACAAACAAAATAATAGACAACAACATGAAATTAAAACAAACAAATGAATTAATTGCGGGTTTCGATCAAAAAGGAATGTTGTTTCCATAAGTTATCTACAGTGTAATATCGTAGAGAAGTCAAGTAGAAGTAAAGAAGAAAGAAACAAGAAAATAATTATAAATAGCGTTTATTCAAAATTTACCTCTTCAAACCTCATCTGCTTGGAGGGTTGTTCAATCTCTTCAAAGTTATCGTCTGTACATCTGGGTCGTTTGTGTGAGAGTGATGGATGCTCTGGTACGTACTCCTCCATCTCTTCTATTGTTTGTTGGCTATTATCGGTAATCATTTCACATTCATCGTCTGTTAAAAAGTACATGGCCTTTGGCTCCTTGTATGGCGGCTTAAAAAACGTCTCATCCAACCTTGTGCAAGTAGCATAACAACGTTCAAGATAATCCGTACTTACTATTTTTACATTATATTTTTCTTGTGCTTGGATGACCAAGTCAGAACATCTTTCGGTTGCTACAATATGTGTTATATTCTCATCGAGTTCATCATGGCAGGATGCACCAAGACGTTGTGCTAGCTGCCACAGGTGTGAGCAGGGAGAAAATTTTTGGCGAGAGCTAAATAAAAGGTTAACTCCGGAAAGGACGCGAGACCTAATAATGGACCTTATATCTGCGGAATCTGTTTTAAAGAATTGATTGTGTAAGTTGCATAAGACTTCCTGTAGATCAAGCAGCTGGTCATCGGTCTCATGGATATGTTCAAAATCTGTCAAGACAAAAGACTCATCATGTTCCTCAAAGTACTTATAAGGAGACACTTGGACTAGGTTGGACAAATGGTCAGACCACACATCCTGTCTGTCATCTATGATGACGACAGTATCCTGACTATTTGGAAAAACGGTTGAAAGTGTTTTTGTGCCAATGTTTGAGAAATTCTCACGGGACATGATTCGTTTGAACAATGTTTGATTTGGATCTAAGATTGATGCGACCGCCGATGCATAGGGACGGATGCCCATGGTAAAGATATTCACCTCAAACAAATCGCTGATACCCGATAGAAAGGTGTGAACAAAAGGCCGAAGCTTAACAAGGACCATGCCGTCGTCTACGACAATAAGATGCAAATCTCGGCTATTATGGGTAGCATTAGGACCATACTTATGTAGGAACATCTCTATAATGAAGGGGTCCGAAGTGGCATTCAAAACAGTTTCATCCAAGTCTAAGGCAATAGATAATTTGTGTTTAGATAATAATTCACTCTTATATTCAACCGTAACAGTTGGAAGAGCGTTTAATCCACACATTATTTTTTCAGTAAAAACTTGAGGGGTATCAGTTCTTTCCTTCTCATCTTCGACTTCTTGACAGAATTGGTATTCTATGGTAACATCGTCTTGGCAATCTTGTAGTGGCAGGCTCTGTACAGCTATCATGTGATGTCTTTATTTTAAAAAATTTTTGACGTTCAATCGGAATCGGTTGGGTAAATATCAACGTTGAAGTTGACTTATTGAGGAATTTTTATCTAAAAAAAGATTTTTGTAACGTTGATTCAACGAAGACTTTCAAAAGTTATTTCTTTTATGCAATTTTGTCTCTCCCTGGCTTCTCAGACGTATAGATTTTTAGAGCTTGTGTCAAAATTGGTTTTTATCACTCGAGGCTAATTCATCTCTTCATCTTCATCCTCTTCTTGTAAATCCTGTCCATTTCCCTGACGATCTCAGGGCCTGGATCTGGCTTCATTTGCGTGTTTTTCAAAATCATAGTCGAAGTCTCTTAAATAGTTCCTTTGCTATTCTTGATTGGACCTTTTTAAGGAGATCTTTAGAGCTTATGTCATACAGGAAATTCAAATCTTATACACCGTGTATGAACAACTACTGCTGATTCTTCTGTAATAACAAATTCTTTATGAATTTTCTTATTGATCTTCCTCTACAACAGTCGACAAAACTCTTCTTTTTCAATTTCTTCTTTTTTTTAAATACCGCTGGGAAAAACGACAGATCACACAACAACAGAGTCATGCTCTATTTTGGCATAGTTGAAAGGGGAATATCTTTTATTTCAATGTATGTTTCGACCCAAGAATAGAGAAAATCAAACTAAGTCGTGGGACCTACATATAACTACATTGGTCTTCTCCGAAGCTCTCTGCTTACAATGGCTGTTGGTAACATTAGATTGACAATTTTAGAAATAAATCGAATGAATTCGCACATCATTCATGGGCTGAAGGTGATAAAGACTATAAATTCAGGGAGGAATTCAGTTGTTTTCAAATGTTATGATGGGGACTCAAGCAATACCGTTATCATGAAGACGAAACCTAAATCCAATTCAAAACGAAGTTGTCGCCAACTGAAGAGGGAATTTAACATTGGACTACAAGCCTGCAAGAACTCAACAAATATTATACACTATCTCAAAATTGTGGAGGAAGATGAAAGTATTGCCATAATTAAAGAAGATGTTGGTGAGGCTACTCCACTTTCCTTAAAAATTCCGAAAGGGGGATGTGCTATACCTACATTTATAGATATTGCTATACAGTGTGCCGTAGCGATAAGAGACTCGCACAACAATGGTGTCATTCACAAAGATGTGAAGCCTGCAAATTTTGTAAGTGAAACAAAAAACATTGCCTAACAAAGATCAAGATCGTAACAACAGAGGGAAGAGTATTTTTAACAGATTTTGGTTCCGCAACCCGACTTCAAGAGGAATTCGAACTGCCCACCACAAACTTACAAAAGATATACGGAACGTTAGCCTATTTATCACCAGAACAGACTGGCCGCATAAATAGAAAAATTGATTACAGAACAGATTTTTATAGTCTGGGAGTACTTTTCTACCAGATGCTAACAGGAAGGTTACCATTCACATCGAATGATGTCGTGGAGATCATACATTGTCATGTTGCTGTGGAGCCTGAACCACTGCCGCAAAAAATACCGTCCGTGATTCAGCAAATTGTATTGAAATTAATGCGAAAGGATGCATCCGAACGATATCAATCGTGCAAAGCACTCATTGCCGATTTGATTCAATGCCAAAAAACAATGTTCGACAACAATCAGGGTGCGCAAGAGGTGCCCATATTTCCCATCGCGCAAGACGACTACTTTGAACGCTTCTATATGCCGACTCGTCTTTATGGAAGAAATCACGAAGTATCCGAACTCGTCCACCTTTTCGAACGTTTGGGTAACGATGCAAAAAGTCAACTCGTGCTCTTGTCGGGATACTCCGGAGTAGGAAAAACAAGTACCGTAAGAGAAGTTTTGAAGCCAGTACAATTACGTCAAGGTTACTACACTAGTGGTAAATTCGATCAACTCGACCGAAACACTCGTTACAGTGCAATTATAGATGCACTTCAAGGTCTTACGAAGCAGTTGTTGACTGAGGGCGAATCCAGAGTTAAAGAATGGAAGAATCGTTTATTGCGTTCAGTAGGTGAGAATGGAAGGTTAATTATTGATCTTGTACCTGAAGTGGAGATTATAATAGGGAGTCAACCTGATGTCCCAATGGTGACGTTGACAGAATCTAAAAATAGATTTGAAGTATTACTTACAAACTTTATTAATGGTCTGTCGGGCACTGGTGTTCCATTGGTCATTTTCCTAGACGATCTACAATGGGCAGATCGTGAGAGTATCAACATGATATTCTCATTAATAAAAAATACAACGAATGTACTGTTTATAGGTGCTTATCGAAGTAACGAAGTAGATGATTCGCATCCCATCATGAAGCTCGAAGAATTGCCTTGTAAAACAATCGAAGTGAAGCCACTCAGCGAGCAATCCGTAAGCGAGTGGTTGTGCGATACACTACGATGTGACTCCAATCATAAAGAAATGCTCGAATTGTCTTCTCTAGTGTACGAACACACCCTTGGTAATCCCTTGTTCGTCAGACTCTTTCTATCTTCTTTATTCGACGAAAATCTTCTTGTTCGCGATGGTAGAAATTGGAGTTGGGATATACATAAGATCAAAATGCAAAATATCTCTTCTGGTGTGATACCATTGCTGACTTATGCTATTGAGCAATACGACCAAGAAACAATAGAAGTCCTCAAGTACGCTAGTTGTATTGGAAATCACTTTGACATGTCGGTTCTTGAAGCTGCTCTTGATAAGAGTGAAGATGTGATTGTACAGAATTTACATTCCGTATTCAACGCTGGGTTAATGACTTATGTAAATGGACAAATCCACTTCAATCATGATAGAGTACAAGAGGCAGCTTATAAAAAGACAACCGAGTTTGAGCGTAGTATCATTAACTATACAATCGGTACTAGATGGAAGAAGATGCATCGAGGTGACAAAATGGATGATAATTTGTTAAAGATTATAGAGCATCTGAACAAGGGTCGATCTGTTTTGTTTGATAATAAAAGCCTATCAGAATCTATTGATTCTAGATCCATACAAGATCAATTACAAGATTTAATAATCTTGAATGCAGAAGCTGGAAAAATAAATCTAGTAGCTACGGCATATACTGCCGCTGCTCATAATTTTTGTGAAGGATTAAAATGCTTAGAAAGTCTTTCTTTATCAGAGAGTGATCGGTGGGAAAAGTACCACGATCGATGCTTCTCTATGCATCATGACTTGGCAACTGCATACTACTCCATGGGTGATTTTAGTAAAATGGATGAAATCACCGATGCAATGGCTACACACGGTCAAGGCAGACTTGAATTGGGTAAAACATGTCAGTTGAGATTGACGAAAGAAATTGCAATCATCAGAAAAGATGTAGCTCTATCTCTTGGTGCTGATTATTTGAAGCAGTATTTTAACATTGATGTACCAAGAGATCATGCTATTTGTGGCGAAATATACGCCCAAAACACTTATTTGATCAAAAAGCGATTGGATGTGTTACGTAACTCTGAGACCAATCAAGTTGATTTGGCTCCCTTGTTAATTCCTCCTAGCGATGAAATTGTACTTCTTTGCTCCATTTTTGGTAGTCTCACCACTCTGTTATTTGTAACTGATCAAATACTATTTCCTGCTGCTTGTTCTGTTTTTGTAAAAACCATTTTGGACCACCCACTTACCCCAGAATTTGCTCCCTTATTATCATTCTTTTCATTCATAATATTGTGTGACGGTGATTACGAGACAACTCGTGAACTTGTTCAAATTGCTTCACACTGTGTAAATCATGTGTTTATGGATGCACCAGTAGAGTGCACCAAATCCCTACACTTGATCACTCTACTCGTTCAACATTGGTTCGATCCCATCCGAGACGTAGTTGCAGAAAGTCATCGCGTACGTTCAGCGGCATTCAGGTGTGGGGAGACCATGTACGCTTGCTTCACCGCTGCTGTTATATGTCCAGGTAGTATATTTATGGGTAAAAATATCTCTCAATGTAAAAAGGAGGCAAATCATGGTCTCAACCTAGCAGATAAGTATCAAATTATACCTGCCGTAGAAATGACGAACATCATCACTTCCATATTAAAGGAATTAGCGGGAGAGTATCCAAACTTTGAAAATGACTTTAACCAATTAATAAATCAAAGTAAAAACGGAAATGCAGTTGCCGTAGGGCTTGTTTTTGAATTGATGACACAATTTATTCTAAACAATGAATATGATCCATTCGCCTACGGTGGTGATGTAATGGCTTATGCATCATCGATGCTAGATGTAGTAAAGCGTGTTGATGAAAAGATTGCATTTGCAAAGACATTTTATTCTGCTGCTTATCAAGTATGGTTCTCGTTACTCACTCAAATAAGAGTATTACGTGCTCTCGATCGTTACAACATGCGTGACGATCCCCTGGCTACAGAATTACGTGCTTGTATACGATCTCACGAGCAACAATTAGAGATTTGGAACAAGTACTGCCCCAGTAATTTCTCAAATAAACTATACCTCGCAAAAGCAGAAATCTGTGCATATGTAGACAACAAGAGATGGGTTGCAATGGATTTTTATCAACTAGCAATCAACGCTTCTAACGAACAAAATTTTACTCATGAACTAGCCATTGCTTACGAATTGGAAGCTAATTACCTCTACCACCTCAAATCAGATCGATTTGCAGATGTTAGTTTGAAAAGTGCCCATAATTGTTATATAGAGTGGGGCGCTTACAAAAAAGCAAAGTTACTGGCTCATCAATTTCCCTTTCTTGGTTATATCCTTGAAGAGGGTATTCCTTGCACTCCCAGTACATCCATTAGCAATCCATCATTCATTGAAGAATTACCTACCGTCGATCACATGTCTCTTGCTCATTACGACCTCGATAATATTTTAAAAGCTTCCCAAATTATAAGTTCCAATATTGACGTCGACAAGTTGTTATTACAAATTATGAACATTATCGTTCAAACATCAGGTGCTTCTAGAGGAAGCATCATTATCGATAAGTATGTACAGGTACAGTACTTATCCGAACACTCCAACAATGTTTGTAACATACCCATTGATGAATGGACCATGGGCAGTAGAAATATTGTAAATCGCGTCATTGACCTTAAAAGCACCGTCGTGAGTGGTTGTGCTTACAAACAAGATGATTTATATAACGATTCTTACGTACTAAACAACTCGATCAAATCATTGTTATGTATGCCAGTCATCCATCAAAAACAACTCATTGCCATTTTGTATTTGGAAAACAACATGGCCACTGATTGTTTCAAAAACCACACTGTTAACTTACTTAATATTCTATGCACCCAAATCGCAATCTCTCTTACTAACGCTCGCTCCGTACTCGCAAGAGTACAAGTAGTGAAGGAATTAGCAGAAGCAGAGGCAAGTAGGGATCAAGAACAACAGTATAGAATCAAACAAGAAGAATTCGTCGATCGAATTTGTCACGAAATTAGAAATCCTATTCAAGGCTTATTAGGTAATTGTGAAATTATATACGACAGCATCGATCGCATACAACAATCAAATTATGATCAAGAAAAGACCAAAGAAATGTTGAGCGTGGTGATGACCAGCGCCAGTTCGATTCAAGTGTGCGGTAAATACCAAAAAGTAATCACTGACGACGTGCTGACGTTGAGTAAATTGGAGTTTTCTAGAGTAAAAATCAACGAAAAACCAATGATGCCCATTGTGTTGTTAACAAATGTGATTCAAATGTTCGAAGGAGATGTGAGCGCGAAAAACATCTTTTTGAATTTGAACGTGCCTTCCAAAATGCGTCAATTGGTTGTTTGTGCTGATTATAATCGAATCAGTCAAGTACTGATTAATCTCGTCAGCGTGAGTTTTGATTTTGTAAAATCTTCAATAACAATAACAGAATGCAATCAAATTCACAACGTATGGAGGAGTGACGATAACATGTGAGCACAAAATATTAGAAGATCAACAAATCAGGTTAGAATTTAGTGTCATAGACAGCGGAACGGTGAGTTATGACGTCATGATGTATTTGGTATTAACTTTTGATATAGGGCATCAGTCAACAAGATCAAGCTCTTGTATTTGATCGATTTGTACAAGGATCTCATAATAACAATGGAGAGTACTCTGGTAGTGGACTAGGATTATGTATTTCAAAAATGTTAACAGAGTTGATGGGTGGTGGTATTTGGATAACAAGTAAATTGGGAGAAGGAAGTACTTTCTTCTTTACGATTATATGTAGCAGCAGTAGTGATGGTGTTTTGTTGGATAATAAACAGCAACAACACGATGAAYTAACACAAGAAGCGAATCAACAAGAGTGGGTTCCTTCAAGGAAGTTCAAGGTGTTAGTTGTAGAAGATAACTTGATCAATCAAAGAGTTATCGTTCGTATGTTGGACGCACTAGGGTGTACGTGTGATACCGCAAGTAATGGTGTAGAAGGTCTCGAAAAAGCCACCTCGAACTCTTACGATATTATTTTTATGGGTATTTTTAATCATTAGTATTTTAGTCAGTCAACTAACATGAAATTAGATGTCAAAATGCCTAAAATGGATGGTTATGAATGTACAAGTAGGATTAGAGAATTGGAAAAGAATAAAGGTGAAGGATCGGCTACTGTGATTGTGGGTCTAAGTGGTAACGCGAGACAAGAGTATCATGAACAGGGTATTGAGTCTGGAATGAACTCGTATTTGACGAAACCTGTCAGGAAGAAGGATCTTGAGATTGTTTTGAAGAATTTGGAGATTTAAAACAACTGGTAATAGTTCACAAACTATTGAGTCCTGTATTATAAACAATTGTAAACTTCTTTTGGAGATGTCACTTTATACCCTTCTCCACAACTACATGTTTCATTAATAAACTATAATGTTCAACTTGGTATAAACTTTCAGTCTAATATTCTTACTCCAAGTCAGGTTTTTTGTAATTGAGAAGATGATTATCTTATAAGGCAAGTTCCACGAACAAAGTTAACATTGATTTTTTTAACAGCTGACTTCGTGGAAAGTTTATTGGTGGATGTAAATGGATGTTCATGAATTCAACAACGTTTATATCGATGTAGCAGATACGTTAATGCTTTTAATAGGATTTTTTTTTGCATTGTGTATGGTATTGACATTTACGGCATTGTTATTTGGTGTACCATTGGCATTGGTGTACGCGTGTATCAAATGTTTGTTAGGCTACTATGAACAACAAGAAGCAGCAAAAATCCAACTTAAACCTCTAAGACTTAAAATCTTGGAAAACAAGTCTATCAAGGAGGTGCTTAATGACACCCAACCAAACAAAATAAGAGAGGCAACTGCCATTCATGCTTATGATGAACTTTGTTTGTTGATACAAAAATACCTTCGCCCTGCAAAAATCAAAAGAGTTGGATCATTTGGTAGAGGCACCCACGTTGGTAATGATTTTGATATTGATGTTGTAGTTTCAATGCCATGCAACGCTTACGATTTTGATTTTATAGGTAGTTATCTTGATACTCGAACCATCCCACAAATGCCACAAACTGTATTAGATTGGAGAACAAAGCTTATCTATGCACTAACAAAGGAAGGCATCTATCCAAATACAAAATGTGACGATCATATGGTAAAGCTCAACTACCTTAATATAAAATTTGATGTCATCTTAACACCCGATATTGATCCAAGTCGACTAATTCCTATCGCCGAGAGGATTGAAAGGAACAGTCAAGTGTACAGAATGTTATCTGCTTCAATCGCCGAAGTAAGGTCGAAAGTGTATAAGTACGTCACTGAGGATTATAAGGGCATGATTCGTCTTGCAAAGTTCTGGAGTATGCGACACAAGTGGGAAGATCCAAAGAGCAGACCGTTTTCATTTTTCATTGAGACCGTCATGTTAAAAGCATGTGATGATTGCGACTCCCACACTCATCATGATATACTTGAACTATTCTTCGAATATATGATATTACAGCGTTATGGAAAGGTGATCAAAGTTTTTGGTACTAATTTACCAATAAAACCTACTAGATATGGCTACGAGCATGAGTTGCATCAGTTTGCCTGTGAAAGTTTATGTGAGTTGAGAAAACTTTACAAGAATAATTTTTTAAGCAAAAGGACCAGATTGATCTGAGCTGTACATTCAGAGAGTCGAATGATTAATAAAACTTACATTTATTAAAATGGATTATAATTAAGTGTATGGATGGAATTGCACCACCTACTCCATTTCAAAATAAACTCGTTCAGAAAAATCGGTAAAAGTGAAATTTCTCTTATTCTGAACAGGCAACTTGTTTAAATAAAAATATAATCGTACTTTGGCATAAGAAATATACATGTGTGCTTCTTAAACCATCATGGCCATCTGGTAGCTGATGATTGACCGAACTATTAGTTCTTTCTTTGGTGTTTACTTTTTACGGACAGATTTTTAGTTTCTGCCAACAATCAAACAACTACGGAAATAAATTTTTCAAAGCCAAATTGTAAACGCATCACAACACATCGCATCACAAGATGTCGCAACAGCACAACCTCTATAAAACCTATGATTTGTATTTTATTTCGAAACAATAATGAATACTCGTTACTTCAGGAGCATTGATAAAAGAATGGATGATGTACAGTCATTAAAGAAAGCTATTTTGAGAAACCAGGTCACGACAAATCAGATCGAAAGAAGAATAAATCAAATGGATAAGCAAGTAGTTAGAAACGTTAGGAGCACAGACATGAATGAAATTTACGTCCCAAATACACCAAGGACAATCTCCAAGACAGTATATTCACTGTGTCTGTAAAATTGCTTAAAAGTGTAAAATAAACCACAAGTTCTAAACTACACTGACTGATTTTTCCAAAGCTTTACCCGGCTATCGGGAATTCTACAACCAAAACTCGTTTGAATGCATCAAAAAGTGTTCGAACTGGGGATTGAACCCAGGACCCTAAGTGTGTAAGACTTATGATCTACGAGGTGCAAATTATTACAAAACCACTGATCTATCCGAACATAAAATTAAGTTTTTACATATTATTCTATATCATGTTTTTCGTAAAGTTATGACACGTCTTTTGTTGTCTAGAAACTTTTATTTGTTTCTCTTTCTACACAACACTTGACGATGTGAAATTTAATGACAAATGTCTTTGAATTGGTATAGTTTTGGAAGCTTTTTGTCACCAACATCCCATCTCCACGCTTCCACAGATCCGTCAACAACCTTATAATCAGAAGGACCAGTTTTTGCATACTCCCATGTTGAGTTTTTCAGGTGATAATATGACCAGTACTCACACGCCGACTTCGCAAGTCTCCCTCTTGTTTTGTACTCTAAAATGTTGTTGGATTTACCTTGGCATTTGCAGAAGCATGATTCTTTTGGGAAAAAGCAACCAACGTTATTAATAGCACATACAGCGGTATCACCTGCATAATTGACAGTCAAACTAGAGTTGCGAAGAACAGTTATTCCAGTGGCTCCCGTTTCCGAAATTTTAACACATTCTACAATACTACGATCATAAGCTTCCATCACTAGCGCAACTCTTATACTTGCACACACAATGGTAGAGAACAACAGGGATAACAAAATAACGACGCTGTGCATTTTTTTGATTTGGTTGATCAAAAAAATCAATTACAATCATTAAACAAAAACACAAATTTATTCAATCCTGAATCCCTTATCCAACCGAGCAAACAACGCAGTACGAGCCTCAACCAATTCCCTCTCGTCCACGTCCTCCCACTCCTTATATCTAATCATAAAATCGTCCAATTCCAATTGACTAGCCACATGTTCAATTCCAAATAATTTCTTAATTTCATCATCCTTGGTACTCCTCACTCTCCTCCACTCTGTAATATTATCTCTAATCATTGGATGATTCTTCAAAAATCTTCTCGCACTATGCACCCCATGTTGATAATTCTTTAAATCATTAAACATTACTTTCAGACCAATCCATAAAATATCCCAATCGTATACGATACCTCCCACTTTTTTTTTATCTGATTCCACTGTAACGTCGAGGTAATTAGCATCTCTAATCATCCACGTTTTTGCTTTTAGACATGCGAATGCGAGAGCTCCTAAATAGCTTTGGTGCCATTTGACGCGTTGGGGACCTACTTGTGAAGCATTGACTGCTGAATTGGATGTTGATGATGATGATTTTTTTGATGGTGATCTGTATGTTCTTTTTAAAAGTGATGAAGAAGGTCTTTTGCGACGTGATTGTGTCCTTTCAAGAAAATCTTGATCGTCGGAATCATCTTGATGATCATGATCGCTCTCTGTTGTGATTAATGTTGTTGGTTGTTCTTCGAGCACTTGATTAAAAGTTGAACTGGAGGTATGTCTTTCTTGTGTGAAAATTTCATCACGGGGGATGGAAATGTTGGGAGCGTTGATGATGGTTGAAAAGTTTGGTTTGATTTCGTTCATGTAGTACTCTTCTGATATTTGGTAATTGGTCCACTCAACTTGAATTTGCCATGATCCATCAGGTAGGCATCTTTTCGAAACGTATTTTTTAATTTCTGGATACCACTCGTCTGGTTGTTGATCATGAATGTTAAATTGATTGTCGTTAATGAACATTTCTGTAATGTGTTTGGAGTGACCGTAGGTTGATCCGAAATTGATGAGTTCGTCAAGTTGGGATTGATTGACTTGTTGTGCAACGGCGTTGTTGTTCATGTTACAGCTATGATAATAAAAGTCTGTTGGAAATGGAACTTCTTGTTGTGTAATACGGTTTGGATCTTCTCCGAAGAATCTTGAAAAGACTGATTTGATGTATGACTTGATGCTAACTGGGGGCCAGAGTGATGTTCTTTTGGTGATCATGTCAATTGTCTCATTGCTTGGAAGCGGGTTGATGGTGTGGTCATGGAATCCTTGACTGGTTGTGATGGTTTTTTTGTAACAGTCCCTTATACAGTTGATAACAAGATCTCTTCTTTCATATTGTGTAGGATGGGTCACATATATTGGGTGCATGGATAATAAATTTTTTATTGAAGGATTTACTAGTGACGGAATGGATGTTGAGAATACAAAGACACTGGTTGATAATAACTCTAGTGAGTGAATTACATCTGATATAATGTTTTGAAAATCATCTTCTGCTTGCTCAAAATCATCAAAATGGTATAGTTGTACTTGCTTGTTCGAATCCCGATCACTTTCTAATTGGGACATCACTGCGTGTCTTGTGCGGCTGTTGTAGCAAGGAGACATTAAAGTGAGGTTTGCATTTAAACTAGTTGAAATTTGTTCAGTTAACTCGTTGAATCCACAACTTTGTAGTCCATACATGAGAACAACGATTGGCTTGTATTCGTGAAGTTGTCGTTCAAAAGTAATAAGACCACATAGCTGTTGTTCAAGATACTTTCTTTGTGGAATAAACTTTTTTATGTTCAATGTGTAGGGATCGCTTTCAAAGAACCGTTTGATCATTGTTTGTTTTCTAGTATTCGATCTGGTTGATATAATCCTTTACAATTTGTGGACCAAATTTTCATCAAAACAACAACCAAAAATACACATAAACAAATATTTATTCTTTGGCTACACTTTTCTTGGTGCTAGTGTTGGGGAGTGTTCCAAGAAATGCGGGTGGTGTAATTCCTGTTTGTTGTTGAACCGTTGTCATCAATGGTGGAATAGCTTGGAAGATGTTACGCATGGCAGCATAGGGGTCTGTTCCTGCGGCTGTTTCGTTTCCGTTTGTAGATCCAGTGTTCCATACGCTAATTTTTGGACTTAATCCTTTGATTGCGTTTGAGTTAATAGTGGCCAATTCTGAATATAAACCCTTGTCAACCATCAAGTAGTTCAACAATGCCTCATCTGTTTTGAAAACCTTGCTGTACTCTTCTAGGGCACGCTTTTGGGCATTGGCAACAAGTAAGATACCCTCTGCCTCTTTTTGCTTTGAGTATAAATCAGCATCAGCGCTCTTGACTTGTTTGTAGAAGTTGGCATCAGCCTCCTTGGATAACACTTCTGCGGCAATTTGTGCGTCTGTACCGCGAGAAGCACGTAATTCCTCAAGACGTTTTCTCTGGCGAACCTCCTCGACTTCCTTTTCAAGCTCCAAGTTTTTCTTTGAGATTTGTTGTTCTTGTGCCACACGTTGAAGCTTTACAAGGGTCTCCTTTTCGATTCTGTTAATTTCTAGTTGTGTGTTTGAGTCTACAACGATGCTTGCTTGCTCATTCTCGGCTACCACGGTCTTTGAGTTGATGAGTGCGGTTGTAATGCGAGTGTTTGCAGTTCTTTCGGCTGCACCAATAGTACCACGTTGGTTGGCTTCTGCAATGTTAATTTTGGCCTCATTCTCAGCACCTGCACGTGTCTTTTGACGGATGTAAGAGAAGTATTCTGAACCAACAGCATCCTCCAACTCTTTGATGTTTGCGTTAAAAACTTTAAGTCCAAACTGGTCCAACTCTATTTGAATAGCGTCCACGATGCCCTTCTTGAATGCGATACGGTCTTTGAAGATCTCTTCCAACGTCATTTGGGCAGACATTACTCTGACCTCTCCCTCTATTATACCCTTGATGGTATCATCGCGCGTTGTATAATCGGCTCCACCCAAAAACATGGCGTATCTCTCAAGGTTTCGGCGTCCCTCATCGCTGTCCAAGTGGTCAATGTTTGGACCTATTGTGAATACTCCTGGTAAAAGAAATTGCAGTTTCTCATTTGACATAGCGTGCAGAGAGAATTCATAATTATGTGGTGAAACGTCTATTCTGGATGCACTTTGGAAAGGCCATTTCACTGTTGCTTTCACTACCTTCAATGACGAAATACCTAAGCCAGTCTTGACAATGAACTGGTTTGGCTCGCTAATCTCATAAGTTGTGAGAAGTTGTCCCATTTCTAATTTTCCAAATAACTTTCAGTTATTCGCTTTTTTAACGGTAGACAGTTCCAAAACGGAGTTGTTTGTCACTTTTCAATTGTAAAAAAGACATCATAAAACTAGACCCTTCCAAGCAAAAAAAATCTCTTTTAGCAATTGTAAACTGTTTAAAAATGAACAACTTGTTTCAATATGAGAACCAACTTCAAACAGCTCAGAGATCTCTTGACGCAGAGTTGGAGGAACAAAAGACAATATACAAAGAGAAAGAAGAACTATTAAACAAGGGTAACAAATCAATCTTATCAAGCATTCATTCTTTTAGAACAAAAGAAGCTCAAGAAATTTGAAGTAAAGTGCCAACCCAGATCAGCACAAGAACTTGTTGAAACGACCACATTAAAAGATTCTAACGAGAGATACAAGTTGCCACAACTCAAGCAACAACTTGTGTATGCTTCCATTGACAAGGATCAATACGTAGAAGCCTCGTCCACTCAAGAACAACATTTTGAAAAACAAATGTACACTAAATACAATAACTAACTGAACTTTTAGAAACATGCTAATTCAGCAAAAAGAAGACATGATGAAGGAACTCAATGAATCATTAGAGTACTATGAGAACAAGGATTACGTCAAAAATCTTCGTAGACTAGAACTGGAACTGGAAGTATTTCAAAGTAGGTCACAACATCACTACCTGTCAACAACATTTTTAACAGAACAGAATAAGTTAGAAGGGACCAACAAAAAAGATAGCGACGAAGAAGTGACGGAGCTACTTTCGCAAATAGATGCAGAGAAACAGGAAGAGGAAAGATTAAGATCCGAAATTAAACAAACAAAAGTAACATAAATCAAAAATCAACTTCTAACCATCAGGTCGGACGTTCAATTGTAATTCAAATTATCGATGATTGGGAGGAATTAGTCCAACAAAGTGATGCGAAAGAGGTAGAGGAAAATGCTGCTCAAATTAGAACACAAATACCATTAGTTAGACAAGCCATCCAAGATGGGGAGCAAGAACTTTCTACAGGCAAATGTATTAACTGTCAAGCAATTAACTAATAAAAATTTTACATGACTTACTCAGCGTTAACGTTATTTTCTAATTCCTTGTAGTGGTTTGGGTGTTAATTTAGTTTCTCTTTGGACCAAAGTGCTGCCTCTTTCGTGCTGTTTTTATATTAATAATTGATGATCCTCTAATGTATTCATAATGTTGTCATGGTAAGAAGTCCTTGAGGGACAGAAACGTGAGAAACGTGGTAGGTATTTCTCTGATAGTTGATGCAAACGTTTTGTAAAATAGACTACACTAGTGCGATGTATGGTATTTCGATATCTGTGCAAGTAAAATGAATTCTCAAGGAAGCTACCACAAAAAACACATATGAAGCAAGATTTTAAAAAGGGCGGAAAATTGAAGATAAAAAGTTTCAAGTTAGGTACAAAATTAATTAATTTACATTTTTACATGCTCCTATGTTTTGCGTTAGAAGGTCTCTTCTCAGCGTTAAAGGCAATACTACGGTTTGTTTCTGTTTTTACTTCAAATGTGTCTTTACTTTCGTGGTTATCCCATTTAGAGGTCGCTACTTTCTCCTTGTTTGTGTCACTTTTAGCCTTCGCCAACTTCCTTTCTGCAACCAACTTTTCAGCATCTTGAGTAAATTTTGATTTAGTTGGTCCAAACTCATAAGTTTGCTCTCTATGGAACGGCATGCGGCATATGGTCACACTTGAGAATTTTCTCGCATTGAATATCATCGATATTGTCGGCCTCATTGTGTTTGTTCAAAAATTATACCCATCTAATATCGAACAGTTATACTAACAATAGAAGGTGACTGAATAATTTATTTTTGATAACCGACATGACGTTGTGATTCAAATGATCTTACAATATTTGTATCATTAAAATTTTGATAGTTTTATTGTAAAGTAGGCGAGTCGTCATTGGATATCCGATGTAATCAATCCTATATTCCGATATATCCTCTACATGTTATGTTAGCATCCGATGCATGTACAATTTATCTATCCAACTTTAATTATCTTACAATGAATGGTTGACTGGCGGAGAAAATTATAAGAACGAAATTTTAGTAGAAGAGGTGGACAACGGCAACGCTCGCCACTTTATTTGCGTAAATAGTAGGGAAATTACTAGTAATGACAGACAAATATAATTTCAATTCAAGATATAGATAGATACACGTTACGGGTTGTAGATGATTCGGTGCCGATGACTCATTCTATCAATAAGCATCGTCGGCGCGGTATCTTTTTGCGCTTTGGCCTCTGAAATGAGGAACTGATCTATCATGAAGATTGAAATCAAGATAGTATTCTCCTGGATGAAAATTTGATTCGATAAACAATCCACGCGTATTTTATAACGTCCATTCCCTATATATGTTTGTTCCATCGTGTAGGTTCCTTTTTGTACTTTTCGCTTGAGTTATAAACGACTTTTCTTCTTCCAAATTTGAATCATCAGAAAGGCATACTTTAAGTGGTAACGATCTATTCGAAAAACATCAACGTGTACTCTAGTCGTAGTTTCATCGGACAAGATTTGATAAACAAAATTAGAAACAGAACTCAGCACCATAAAGGATACCCCCAGCGGGCTTATGTAATTCTCATCTATTCCTTTTTAAAGTATTACTAATACTTTCTATCGTCTTCCTGTGGTTCAGAAAGTATCACTATTGTCAATTTCCAATAACCTTTGCCCTTTTTTCTTCTGCTTCGACTTGTTTAACTCCGCATTGCTCCTGCTTTATTAATAACTGCTCGATTGTGTTGATGCAAACTTTGTTCTTGCTTTGACAAACTTTATTCTTGCTTCAACAGACTTTGTTCTCTCATTTATACAAATGGTTACCTACCCCACATCAAAGTCACAACATGAATAAATAGATGTTCTTAATTAAGGTTCATTATTAGCACGATAAATGTAGGAAATGCCTATCTATCGGAGACCAACTTGTTCTAATTGATTCAAATATTACATAATAAAATTTACATTTTATCTTATGAAGTGTTGAAAAATGAGCTGCTTCTTTGTTTAATGATACTACAATTATGTTCTCTTTGAAATTACTTCACGATAGTCAGAATGCAAGGTCAATGAATTAAATTAACAACCTTTATTGTGATAACTGCTTCAAATCTTGCGCTTTTTGTTTGGACTGTCTTGAACCGATGCAACATTAGAAACACTCCTCTTTTTTCTTCGCTTTTTGATGGGGGTTGTTGTGCTTGCGGTGGGGGTTGTTGTGCTTGCGATTTGATCGACTAATCTTTTGTACGCTGTGCTCTTCCATTTGGAATTACCTTTCTTTTGAGCTGACACTCGGGTCAAGTCAATTAAAATTGGAGTAACTGTGTACACTTGATCTTTCTTAACAGGGAGCAGTGCCAAGTGCCTCCACTCTACATCTTTATGAACCATTTTTTTACGAGACATTGCTTCTAAAGCCTCATTAAGCGCTTTGGCTGGATTTTTCATATAATTTTGCAGTTCAGCGTTGTCAAAGTCTACGCCATCCTTGATGTCGGCATTAATGTTTTGTTGTGTTAACTCACGTCCTCTTGGATCTGTGAAAATTACCTTATCATCAATTAATTTTGCACAATAAGCATACTTCATAAAAATCGCTTCTTCTCCGTGGATAGTGACTTGACGGGCAGTAGCATTCCCCCACAATCTAATCCAACGTTTTTCCTCAGCAGTTGCATTAATGCGTTCTTTCAGGATTTTCAACACGCCAATACGACCAGATGTATCACAAACTAAGTGGGTTCGACCATCCCCTCCTGGTCCGTAGTTGTGCAGGATATAAAAACTTTTGTTACTTTTCGACCATTCGTGAGAAAGAGTTAGGTTATCTGGTAGCTTTTTGTATCTGGTGCCCGATTCATTTCCAAAATGGTAACGGCATTCACTATTTATAATATTTTCAGGCGCTTGGTTTTCACACAGACTCATTTTGAAGAGCATTTCAAGTAGAATCTTGGGAGCATTCTTGTGTTCCACACTGAATTTTTCAGTAACGTACAGGTACAATTTCGTTCTATTGCTCACTGTCCCGGTACTTTTTTTGAATTCTTCTACTGTGTCGGCCTGACTCGCATTATGCGCATTTTGGAGCCAACAAATCCTCCAATAGTTATATGTTGTCACAAACCCGAAAGAAAAGTTTACTTCATGGCCATCTCGCGCTTGGCATAAGTAATTAAAAATTTGTTTAAACAATCCAATATCGCGTATGCTTAAATCTTCTCCATTTTTCTTAATGTTGGGTTTCTTGACCTCCCCTACTCCACATACATTTCCAAAACGAACGTGAAGAACAGCATTATCCCATCTCGCTCCTTTTTTCTTATTCCCACTGGTGCTTATATCCTGAGAATCACTTAAAGCCGATTCTTGTTTGAATGCTAGTTTCTTGGTTGCCTTACACAGTTTTGATATATCCGTAAGGAGTCGTTCAACAAGTTCTTGGACATTCTTCTCAGTTGACCAAGATAACAGACTGTTTAGAATTAACGATTTGTCTTTTTCAAGGTTTTCGGCGTCAATTCTGTTCCCTTTTATATGTACAAACTCTGAGATCCCCACCTCTTTAATCGTTATTTTTTCATGGTGATAGTAGCAAAGCGTTTTTGTGTTCGATGGCTTCGTATTACCTGACCCATTGTAACTTTGAAGTTTTGGTATACCAGTTGAGAGCTTTCTCAGACTACCTTCATAGATGATATCTAATGCTTCATCTCTCTGCTTTATTGCTTCTTCTATCTGCTTTATTACTTGCTCTAATGCTTCTTCTTTCTGCTTTGTTTCATTAAGTAGACGCCTTAATCGCTCAACCTCTGACTCCATCTTTTGTGAAATTGTAACGGGGAAATGGAGTCAACCATACATCGTAGTGTACATGACGTCATACTAGGTTAGTGAAAGTAACTATACGCCGGCCCAACTCCATTTCCCGTTGTAACAGATGAAGTTTCCAGCAGGTCTGACGTTACCGTGAAAACGAGAAAACGTGAAAAACAACATGTAAACAACAAAATAAATTTATTCACCAACCAAATATTCGTTCACACTTCGACTCAGAGTGCCCAATAATCATACCCAAATTGTTGCAACGTAGAATGCTAAATGATGTTTAGACCTTGTATCCAAGGCTAATTCTCCCAATAGCATTTTCAACAAACATCTCTCCTTCCATTAAAACAATGTTCTTTGACTCTCGGTCTCCTGAGGAGAGTCAAGAGGTGGCAATGTAGGTTTTTTCAACCTAGTACCCTTGAAATTAGAATTATGCAGGTTACAATCTCTAAATCCAAAAACGTTTCTCACAATCCAAATTAGGACACGTGTGTCCGAAGGCCGGATGATGTCTTCGGACACATGAATCGCAGCCTCCAGAACAATTAAGGTGGCACTTGGGTGGTGTGTAAAATAAATTGGAATCGACAGTCGATTCTAATTTGCAAGTCAACTTTGTGAGAAACAGAGACACTCAATTATATGGACGGAGGAGGGCAAGGAAGTTGAAAAGGAAAGAAGATTCAAGTGCGTGTGTGGAGCAGACATAAAGTTAATTAGATAAGTCGACCCGCTCGACGAAAACTTTACAGAAGCTACACCCCACCAGTAGAAAAAGGCTCACGTGGAACTAAACGCGTTCATCATTTTGGGACATGGAGGAAAAGTGCCAAGGCTCCTTTTTTATCAAACGATTCAAAGAGTCGACACGTAAAATGGTGGTTAACAGAAAACAAAGATCTTTTTAACCTAGGATTAAACATGCTGTGCTGTTAATTATAATATATCACCAGAATCACATTTAGACAAGGGGGACCCACATTTTGGACATTGTGCCATTATTCCATTTGGGGAGTACACGGGAGGAGAACTTGTTCTTGAAGATCTTGATGCGGTTATCGACATGCAGCCATGCGACATTATTACATTTACGGCCTCCAGCGTGCACCATTACAACAAAAGCCTAACTTCTGGAAACCGACATTATTTACTGATCTGTCCTCTCTACACCCCAACACAAAGAAGAATTAGTGTAATGTGCATAATAAACATTAACGCTATATTTTTTATTTTGTAACAATATTTACACACTCTTCCAATTCCGAAATTGATATTATAAATACACCCAAGTGCCACCTTAACAAACAATGAAGACAAACAAAAAGTACCAATTCTACCAATCCTTCACCCCGTCTTGCATTAGAAAAATGTGCGAGGCACAGAAGAAGAGGAAGGAATATTATCGCAAGGAAAGTATCAAGAAGAGGGCCCTTGCTGCACAGGATGTGCCAGTTATTGACTTTGACACAATCGAGATGACAGAAAAAGAGCGCGACAGATTAGAGGACAACTTTTACGACTGGAACGTATTCGCAGCAGTAAAGCTAAACGAACTACTACAGTCGTAATTTATAATTAGTCAAATATGTCATAGTACATTGCTCAAACATCCAATAAACAATAACATTTTTATTTACTAGTAGTAGAAATAGAAGTTCGAAATAGAATTAAATTGACTTACTGAAAATGTCATCGGTGTTTAGATGTCTTGGAAAGAATCTTTTTCGGATTAACTCAAATATTTTTGGACTTAAATATATGTTTTTGAAGGAGAATTCTATGTGATGTTAATCTCAAAGAACAATTATACAAAAAGACGTGAGGTTTGATAAATAAAAGGTAATACTGTGTAAAATGCCGAGTCTTTGTATAGGAGATTCTAATTTGTTTTTTATATTTGGAAAGCGTATGTTACTAATCCGTCGAAACCGGTCGATCAAATCGTATTAAATTCACGATCAACCAGGCTTGAGAAACTGAAAGAATTTTCGAGAAATGCCCACACACCTCAAGCTGCTCATAAGTGTGCTGACAGAATTCAAGGAGATTGAGGACACCATAGACCGTTTCAATAGAGCCATAGACATTATAGAGTGGATTTCCCATGATGAACGCGTTCGTGAGCTTGTATCCGATGGAAGTCTGAACTACGCAAAGCAGGAGGTCATGAGCTCTTCTCCAGAATATTGTTCAAGTACAATATTCGAGGATCGTCTGATGCCTGACATTCAGAATGTATATATTGTATAAATTTAACCAAACCAAACCAACACCATTGTTTTCATGAGATTGAAAAATTATTATATTTTCTAATTCACCCAACAAGTGAACATTCTAATCAATTTCTCACATCATATCTTAAAAAAAGGGTTTGCATTGTCAACATCCTAAAGCGTGATGAGAAACAAACACATCTCATAGATCCCCATTGCAATTCCACAGAGCCAAAAGTTTGGGTGAGCAACGTATAACATACATGGTAGAGCACAACGTGGACAAAAAACCAACAAGATAAGAGCATAAAACACACAAACGTTAGGGGATGATTAACAAGCATACACTCAGACATTATCCGACTAAACAACATTTTGATGGAATTTAAGTGTAAATAGATAGATTTATCCTTCATCGCCCAACGTTAGGCAGAGGAAGATTAAAGCTTTAAAGAAACATTCGTTTTAACTACGCCTCTCCTGCTAAAAGAGGATTTTGATTTCTCAATGTTCTTTGTACACATTCAAGAAATGTCTTTGGAGGTGCGATGTACACCCACCGAATATTTTGACATTATTAATCATCTTTCTATGCATACTGTGATATTGTACCCTGTTATTGTATCATCAACGCTTGAAAATATTAGCGGTAAATGATATGCTATTATCCTTTGGTAAGACTTCCGTCCCTGCTATCCTTCATTTGAGCTATTGGACAGGTCGATCCAACAAAATGAGATATCAACAGTTCTTCTTTCAGAAACAGCCTGAATTTAATAATAGAACTGGATCTAAAAAAGATCAGCAAATCACTTTGTAGCAGGGTTGATCATAAAAGAGGCTAAATAATACAACCAATTCCAAACAAAACAAAAAAACAATGAGAAGAGAGCAAGACGCAAGCAAATACCAGAAGATCATGAACAAGAATTTGTCAAGAGAAAGCCAGTTCAGAATCCTTCCTGGTGTCACCCAAGAGGAAGCAGGACTCATGCACATTGACGACCTTGCATCTATCAAAAAGGAGTACAAGATTATGTGGAACAAGGAGAACCTGGAGAAAATCAATAGCAACACCACCATGAAAACATTCAACATTGAAGCAGACCGCAACACTAAATTGGTCCAACCACTTGCTACTCAATCAGTTACCCAAACTACCATTAGGAAAGTTTGGAACGCCCCTAGAGAAGAGCTTCTTTTGTAAATAAATCAATCTTATTTGTAAATTTACTACTGTTTCTTCTTGTGTTAGCATCTACATAACTTCGAAAATCATGGATGACAATGGTCTGATTTAAATTTAAATAGCAGCACACTCACTGTAGCATCAAATTTGAAATGTGTATGCATAAATTTGAAAACTAAAGAACAAAGGGTCATTGTTAATCTCATTTACTTGTTCCATACTATGAAGTAAGGGACATTTTTAGTTTTGTGTCTCGATATCACTTTCTGATGGACAACTTTGTTTATTGTCTTTACAACCCCTCTTAATGATATTTATTAATATGTTGTAGATTCCACTGCTTTGATACCAGAGCTCTCTTCCAAAAACCAAAGCTGACAAAATCGGTTTTTGAACCTTTAGTAAACCCAAGTAAAATTGGCGTGATATTATGACTTTGACAGAAGAACGTTACTTTTTTACCTGTTGGATAAAATAAATTTGACCAACAACCTGCAAAAAATATTAAAACAACATGAAGTTCTTCAGAAAGAAGAGGTCTCCCGTTAGAAAGGCAAAGCCATTTGAGGTCTACCGTGATGAAGAAGAGATCATGGTGAACTCACCATCCAAGAGCCCCAAAACAACTCCAAAATCAACACCAAAGTCCACACCCAGGAAATCCAGCGCATTAACAAAAGAGAATGATGATGACAACGGTCTCAACACAAGCAGGAAACTTGCCTCTGCCGCAGTTAAAGTAAAAGAAAGGATAACAAAGCCGTTCAGTGCAATTGATAACAACCTTCATGGACTTTCATTTGACGAATCCAACCCTGAGAACTCTAAAATGATTTTTGGTCCAATTAAATTTGCATCCAACGCCGGTCCAACAACCTCAAATAACGAGCAGTATGACTTTGACGACCTTATGGTTAAGGAAGTTCATTCGCCTCCTCGCATCCCAGTTGCTGCGGAGAATGTGTTCTCGCCCACCAAACGAGTCCTCTACACCGACAAAACCAGACCCAACGACAGATTACAACTCAACTCAATGTCGCACATTCAAGAGGTCAGCTCGTCTTATAATAACTTCGAGCAGTTGTCGGAGCACATCAAGATGAGCTTGAACGATAAGAGATTCTCGGATGTAGTGATTAGATGTGGAATGTCCCTAGAGCACAAGTTCTACGCTCACAGGATCATACTTTCAAATAGATCCCGATACTTCCAGTCATTGTTTTCAGCCACCGCTCTAGATTTAAGGGAGGGCCGCTTTAGCATTGATAGACCAACCATGTTTGCAGATATCTTCTATACTGTACTTGAATACATGTACACAGGCTTCGTTCAATTGAGACTCGATAATGTATTGGAAGTATTATCCATGTCGGAGGAGTTTGGAATTGATTCTTTGAAAATCCTTTGCGAACGTTTCATTACGCAAAACATTGACGTGAACAACGCTTGTTTGCTCTTGGAAATGTCCCGCACGTACAATGCAACAGAGCTTACACAATTTGTTTTACAATACATCGATCAGTCAACTAACATTAAATTGGCATTGGCGAGTGAATGCTGCTCCAAGCTTTCGAGAGATACCTTCAAGTGCATCATTGAACGCGAAACTCTTCAACTTCAACCCAATGAAGAAATTCAAATATTCAACTCGCTCATAGCTTGGATTAAGAATCACGAGGACGAACATATCGACGAGATTTTAACTTTGATTCGTTTCCCTATCATGTCACCCCAACAATTAAGTGATATTGTGGAGCCATCTGGTATAGTACCTCAAGAGTTGTTGTTCGAAGCATATAGACATCATCTAGTACCGCAAAAGAGTAATCACTTTTACAGATTCATGCATAGAAATTCACACCCTACAAACAAACCAAAACCATCTGCTGAAATTAATCAGTCAGCGTCGGAAGTAGATACCAGCTTAAATGGAAACCAATCAAGTGACGAAATGTCAGACATCAAACTTTAAGTGTTCTATGATTGAATCGATAGAACATTAATAAACGTGTACATTTTTCTTTAACTATTTTGTTAGATGATAGTATTTTTTTATCCCAACAACGTCGAAGTTGATTTTGATGGTGTAGAAAGCATGTATGTAGTACCACGTGACATACATACTAAACAGAGGTCGCACGTATGTCAATGAGATGAAATAACAAAAGACCAGCTACTGACAGCAGTAAAGTGGAATGGTAGGGACAAATTCCATCTCCACCTTGGTCGATAGACACTAACTTTGTAGTTCAACAATAGGACTTTTTAAAGATTCTGCTTGCCCATTGTAATTTAAATAAGTTGAATTCTGTTTAATGTTTCGTTCTGTTGGTTAAGTTATCGTGAAATTAGATATCAAAAAACCATACAATGTGGATCCATTCTTATTGATAACAACAGTAAATAGTGATTGATTATTTACACCATGCACAACCAGATAAAATTTCAAACCAAACCTACATCAACTTTTGACCTAAGTGGTCCTGTTATGTAACAGATGGGTAAAATGGACTATGTTGATATTCAAACGACTATAATTGTATATCCATGTTGGGACAGAATAAAATGTCAATGTCTACTTGTATGGCGAAGCTTGCATCCTATGGATAAGTTTCTCAATTCCATCTCAGATTTGCCTGTTCGCTTATTTGATTCTCGAGGTTTGGTCTATAAGATATTGAGATAACAAAATTAGATGGTTCGCAACTGTTGTAGTTTTGCGTCAAAACTAGGTATTAACCTAAAATGGCGTATTCAAAGCAATATAATCTCATTTTTGGTCCGTCAACGGGGACTAACGTATGAGAGGGAAGCAATATGGTTCGCAGACAAAAAAGATTCAAAGTCAACCTGTTTATTTTGGGAACTAGAGAAGAATTTTTTAAAAACACAAGTACCAAGCCAAACAGTGTACTGTCAAACAATACTAAAGAAATCTACTCATTGCTTTGTTTGTTGTGTCTAGTCGGTGAACAGATACAACCCTGATTGGTCATTGAATAAGAACATACCAAACATACCTCTTGCATACCGAACTAGCACACATCAAAATGAACCCACACTCCCATATCGGCATACACAATGCCCCCATTCAAGACGAAAATTACCAACTTTTCCCCCAACAAGGAACATCCAGGTCTGCCTCAAGGAACGGGACGCGTAATGCCCCTTCCAGCTTGTTGTCACAACAGCACCACAAGCAACCATTGATTACTAAGCAATATCATCCATACAACACTCAAAGAGCCGTTCTACATGAAGTAACCAATAAGGTAAACCACTGGAATCCACAACCCTCAAGAGCCACGAGCTTCGTTATAAAAAATAACCAAGTTGTATCATCTCAAGTAAGAGAGTTTGGTTGTTCTTTTGCCCTAACACACACATAGGCCAGGTCTTTCCAGACCAACCAACAATATCCCTTCGGCTTAATACAAGCCCCATCTGTACACAGCTACCCCATCACTGGTTCATTGAATAAGCCCAAGACAGCTCCGATCCCAGATCTACCTAATAGTAGCTCTGAAATGGACGAAGATGCTGTCGACTGCTTTGAATTAGACAGGGATCAAGCCGAAGTTGCCAACGCAATGAAGGCAGTCGACGGCTTGGTCATTGAAAGATTATATGAAGAATACGATTTATCTCTGGACATTTATCGTCATCTAAGAAATTCGGAGACGAACCACCAGCCCAATTGTCACTATTTATCAGAGATTCAAGTCGACGTAAGCGAACCGATGAGAGGAATTCTGATTGATTGGCTGAACGAAGTGTGTCAAGAGTACAAGCTCTCGGCGGAAACATTGTTTTTGGCCGTCAACGTTGTAGATCGCACTTTGAGCAAGCAGCCCATTCACAGAAGAAAGCTCCAGGAAGTAGGAATCACTTCGCTGTTCATTGCTGCCAAGTACCACGAGTTGGATCCACCAAACGTGGACGAATTTGTATTCATTACGGATAGTACCTACCCAAAGGAGGAATTATTAGAAATGGAATCCTCGATATTGGGGATTCTTGATTTTAATTTAACTGTTATTACTAGTGTTGATTTTCTTCATCGTTTCTGTCATGTAAATCCTGACTATGATCCTCTTGTCTTCAACCTTGCCTCCTTTATTTGTGAGTTAAGTCTGCAAGAGTACGACTTTTTACACTATACACCTTCTGCTATAGCAGCGGCGAGTGTTGTGGTCGCGTTACATACTCTAGGAAGGAAATGTTGGAGCGAACACATGCGTATGCAGACCGGATTTATTGGTCCAGAACTCATGGCGTGTAGCCGAGAGTTGTTGAAAATATTCCGTCTAGTTCCCACAAGCAATCTTACAGCGGTGAAGAACAAGTACGCAAGAACAAAATACATGGAGGTCAGCAAATTAGAGGCACCAAACACTTATCCAAACTTGGATGTTATGTGAAAGTGTGTTGAAGTCTCTGGGATTTATTTTTTATTAAATTTTTTTTATCTTTATTGCTTGTCAACTTGAGTTGTTGTTGATCGGGATGAACACCCACAGTGCGTGTTTGCGAAATTTGTTTGATTTTATGGACGGAAATACCCGCACACAATGCATGTTGGTTTGTAGATGTTGGAATTTGGTTTTGGCCAGCAGCAAGACTTTGTTTGTTGAGAACGAAACTAGATATCAAAGCAATGAATTGGACAAACAACCTCTAAATGTAATCATGCATGATGTTGATTTGGTCGTGTCGACGCTATACTTTTCACAGTTGGTGAGATTGGAACTAATCAGGACGAATGTTGTTAATGTAAAAGTAACGTCCCCACATTTGAAGAGCATTAGCCTCAGGTTTTTACATCAGCTGCGCAGCGTTGAATTGTGCGAGAATAATGTGTTAGAAAACATTAGAATTCATTCTTGCAAAAACATGCTTCTTGACTTTCTCCATCAAATTAAAACTCCATCAGTAAAAACTTTTGAGATTTCGAATTCAAAACTTTTATTCCCAGAAATGGATTACATTTTTCTGAGCAATGCAAATTATGTTGACCTAAGCTTAAGTTGTGGCAGTAACACGAACGTCTTGGGTGTATTAAAGTTTTGTAAATGCATCAAATTTCTAAATCTTAGCAAATGGATTTCGCTTACAGACGACCAACTTGTTCGATTGTGCTCAAATAATGTTCATTTGGTAAAATTAAATTTATGGGGTTGTATTCAAATTTCAGATTTATCAATTTCGTCTGTAATGAAATCTACACAAGATTCTTTAAGGCACCTCAACTTATCATGTTGTGTAAATTTAACTGATGATTCTTTGAAATCAATTTCTTTTAATAAAAATATTAATTCTTTGCAATTATGGCAATGTAAGAAAATTACTGATATTGGCATTAGTAATTTAAATCTTCCTTTGGTAGAATCTCTAAATTTAAATTGGTTGTCAAACTTGACAAATGAGTGTTTCACCAGAGTAGTGCAGTTTACACATCTGAAGACATTAATGTTATCAAAGTGCCGTAACTTGACTAGCGACGTGATTATACAGTTGTCACAGCATTGTAGACTGCTAGAACAGCTTGATCTTGCAGGATGCACTCTATTAGATGATACAGCAGTTGAGAAGGTTGCAGAGAATTGTTCGAACATGGTACAATTAAGTTTGGCACATTGCAGCAATGTGACAGACAAATCTATTTTTCACATCATCGGATTACAACGCATCCAACAGTTGAGTGTGAGTGAGACTCAGGCAAGCACGGAGTCATTATGTAGAATACTATCCAACCAATACAAAGAATGGTCCATTATAGACTACTCCTCCTGCAAACTAGACAACGACATAATCAACGATCAACTAACACAACATCAACAACATCATGCCATGACACACATTGAAACGATCAATTTAAAATCATGTAATCTGGACCAGAAGACAATAAACTTGTTAACAAACAAACTACCATTAATAAAAATCATTTTTTAATCATCAGAGTCCCAAGACCCAACGTCTTCGTCTTCCTTCTCCTCCAACAACCTCATATTCATCATTGGCGGTGCAGGTGTCTTCTCAGGACTAGCCTCCCCAACAGGCACCGGACTTTCCGCAATAGAAGCACTCCTCTTAATTGGTGCAGGCGCCTTTATTACAGCAGGTTTCTCCTCGTTACTATTCTTATTATGATCGTCCTCAGCATTTCCTCTTCCTCCCTGGATGGCTTTCCTTCTGAATTGAATCTTTTGGAACAGATCGCTCATAAAGTCACCGCCAGTCTCAGCAGGCGCCTTTTCCTTTTGTTTCTTCTTACTTACTTCTTTGTTCTTGTTTAATTTGTTCTTGTTAAAGTTTCTGATGGATTCCAATAAACCTCCCTTGTCTGCTGATGGTGTCGGTTCGTCTGGTTGTGGACTTGTGGGAGCGGGTGGTGATGTTAACGGAGCGTTCATTGGTGGAGGTGGCGGAGGTGGAACTCCGTTCATGGGTGGAGGTGGTGGCGGGACACCACTCATTGGAGGCGGTGGAGGTGGTGGTGGAATTCCGTTCATGGGTGGAGGTGGTGGAGGTGGAGCGGTTGATGTTCCATTTTGTGTTGTTGAAGGTGTTGATGGGTTGCTTGCTGTTGCATTTAATACATCGAGTGAACTTGGAGCGATGCTCTTGCTGGTGTCCAAATCAAGGATCCATGGCACGTCAATGACGTTTGGTAGATCCAAACTGGCTGGTAGGTTGAATTTAGGTAGGTCAACCATCTTGGGTTGGAAGGTAAGGTTGGGACGTAATGAAGAGTCAGGCATGTGATCTCCGTTTGATAATGAATCAGGTGGAGCGTCGAGGAGGCCATCAATCTCACCACTTCCGGTTACTTCGCTGATTTCTATTCCAAGAAGTGGATCGGAGTGTAATGGGTAGTCTACATAAACGCTCTCTCCAGTGTTGAACAATAAGAGGCCTGAAATTGATTTGACCATGGATGGAACTTTTCCTAGTCCGACAGGTTTGACATCATTGGCGCGAACTTTTCTTTCCCTTGCTGTTGAGACTTCATAAAAATCTAAGGGATTTGGTAGTTTGAACTAGAACACGTAAGAGTAAATGACAAGGGTGGTTGCATACATTTTTGAGTGGAGATGGTCCAGGGGAATACTTGTGGAATGAAGCCGTTGTGAGATTTCCTGGTTTATCAAAGATTGGAATGTAGTCAAGGTCTGGTTTGCTAGCTGGGTACGATGTTGGTGAGAATATAGTTGTTGCCTGCTTGCGACTGGCTACTTGCTTTACTTTTTCTTTTGCAGAGTTTGTGCGTTGTTGAATCGATTGAATACTTGCTTTGTGTTGATCAACTCTTTCAGAGATGCGATTGAATATGTCTGCTGAAATGCTTTCAAGGTGTTGTATTGAATCTAACATTTGTTTCATCGTCTCAATACGATTGTATTGATACACAGACGGAAGCTCATAGATTTGGTACATTTTCAAGTCCAAGTGGGAGCTTCCTTCTTCTCCTCCTTACAAAAAATACTCCGGAGTTCACTTTACAATCAAAACCACAACTTTTATTGTGATGTACACTGATAGTTTTATTCTATATTGAAAACGCGTGCCATATTGCGTATTGCTTTCATGAGTACAACTAGTAGGGTTTTGTTTTGTAGGGCATGACTGCAAGATTTTGATATAATTTATGAGCGCAGCAAAGTGGAATTGGTATATTTATTTCCTACTTCTGAGAAAGGAAATAAAGTATTTTTAACTATTATTTTTAGCTTCTAGACCTCTTTAAAAACTGCAATCCACTTTCACAAACCAACACAAAAAAAACACAACAACATGTCAACAGCAAACACACTATTACCAACAACTGTACCAACAAAAGTTCTAAACGGACCAGGAGCATCCACCGTTACTCAAACAACAGTCACTCAAACTGCTTACGCCGCACCAGTCGAAGCCAAGTCTCAAGTGCTCTCCCAAATTATGGGTGCTCTTATGGGCCTATCCATGTTCATTGGAGGTGTTCTACTACTAGTTGGCGCTGCAATTAGTTTGGCAGACTTCGGATACCACTACGTCGCCAGCGGAGTTCTCTGGATTATCGCCTTCTCCTTCTTCACTATGGCATCAGTTTTCGCCTTCATTGGAGGGTTCGACCTCGGAAACAAGAACTCAAGAACACCATATCACTTTTTAAACATTATTGGTAGTATTGCCTTCTTCTTGGGAAGCATTTTAATGATTATTGGTGCCGCTTTATGGTTATCAGGCACAGACAGATTTGACACTTTCAACGCCGGAACTATTATTTGGATTATTGGTTCTTCATTGATCCTTGCCTACTTCCTCCTCAGAAACTATGGTGCCATTGTGGATGGTATTTACTTGTACCACACCTACATGAACAACTTGACCAGCCGCACTAACGGAGCCACCACCTTCGAAGTTGCACCAAAGAGCTTGATCTCAAGTTTATATTTGAACGGTATTGCAACAGTTATGTACACCGTCGCTTCAGTTCTATTGTTATTAGGTGCCATTGCATGGACTAGTTTCCTCAGAACATTCTTCAGCAGATCATTCCAAACCGAAGCTGGTGTGTTGTGGGTCATTGCTGGTGCCTTGTATCTAATCGCCGGATTGTTGCAAATCGCAGCACGTAGATAAATGTAAATAAAATAGATTTTGTTTTATTCGAGCGCTCTTCCTTCTGTGAGTATCCCATTATCTCTGTTGCCACCTCAACCTGATATATCTCCTTCTTTTGCAGAGTTGTAGTTACTTTAAATGTTGATATTTTTACATGCTTCTGTGCTTATGTTAAGTAGCAATATGAGTCACAGTATAAGAAATGTGAAGATGGGACAAAGACTGTTTTATAAGTATTTTGATGAAACACAAAATGCTGTCATATGGTACAATGACAATGGAGGAGATTAGGTTTAACACACGGTTTATAAAGGACAGGATGCTTTTGTTTTATAAAAATAACAGGCAATATGTATGTGCGGATGGACAGAAATACTGCATTGAATCAGATTTACTTTCAGATTCGATTCTCCCTTATCTCCTCGACATCCAAACAAGAGAAGTAGCTCCACAATCCATCTTACAATTACAATATATCTACTAGGTACTCATTAATGGTGATAAACGAGAAATCTTTATGGTGCCAAAAAAAGGTTTGATCAAGGACGTTGTACTTCCGCTCACTACTTTCATTTTGCATGTCTTCTTGTTCTTTTTAAAAAAATATGCCCAGATTTTGATACTACTCTGCTTGTCTCATGATGTTCTCTATTCTGCTCATATACCATTGGGAAACTGAGTTGTACTTCGTCACAGTTTATATTAAACGTGTCTTTTTCTGGAGAAGCCAATATCTCTCGTCGCGAAGCACACACACACAAGCTCCATACACTGTTTTGTAGGAGCTCACGTATGAGGCAGTTAGGTGTGTCAACTCTGATGGTAAATTAATTGCACCTCCTTTAAACCTCACCGAACGTGTATCTTCGGGCTCTACGTATCGTAATTGGTAAGGTGAAATGGAAGCAGGTCAACCAACATCAAGATGTAACATATTTTGTGTTCTTTTATTACAACAAGATGTTGAGGTTGTTTCAAAGGCGACAAAGTCATGTTGTCAAGAGGCTTTACACCACTAACGCAAATGAAGTTAATTTGTATAAGCAATATAGCAGCACTTTGAATCTACCATCGACTGCTTTTCTTCCTTGGATAAAAAATCCCTCTCAACACGACAAGGATTTACAAAAGATTTGTTGCGATCACGTGTTCAAGTGGAACGAATCGAAGGTAACAAGTGAAAATAACAATGTCTTACTCGAAAAAAGTCAAAAGACACACCAACATTTATTCTACACGACGGCCCACCCTACGCAAATGGTAGTCTTCACATCGGGCACGCCATGAATAAAATACTCAAAGACACGGTAAATAGGTACAAACTACTAAAAGGATTCAAAATCAAGTAAATTATAATTTTCTCCATTCTGACTTTTAGCTATGTACCAGGATGGGATTGCCACGGTCTCCCTATAGAGTTGAAAGCGATTACAGAAAAACAAAGCGTGTGTGGAACTCTTTTTACGTCATTCACATCTTCTAGGCCACCATGAACCCAATCGAGATTAGACAAAAGGCGAAAGAATTCGCATTACAAGCCGTAAGTGCTCAAAGAGAACAATTCAAAACGATGGGTGTATTTGGGGACTGGGAAAATCCCTACACCACTTTGTCTCCAGAATTTGAAGCTAGTCAAGTAAATCACATTCTTTCGATCAATAATTCTTGAATAACCATCATAGTTAGAGGTCTTTGCAGACATGTTGAAGAAGAAATTAATCTACCGCGGATTAGGACCAGTCTACTGGAGTCCAAGTTCGAAAACTGCACTTGCGGAAAGCGAACTCGAATACAACGATCATCACATTAGCGACTCTGCTTACGTCGCCATGAAGGTTTGTCGCGTCACATCATTTCTTCTAACATGCGAGCATAGATAACGAACAACGACGACCATCTACAAAACGCTCATGCGCTCGTATGGACCACAACTCCATGGACATTACCTGCGAACGAAGCGGTGTGTTACCATAAGGATCAAACTTACGTTGCAGCAAGTCACTCGCCCACTCAATCCACATTCATCATCGCCAAAGACTTGTTCAACGCTCTACAAGAAAAAAATCGGACATTTGACGGCACGTCGCGAGATGAAGGGATCGGAGTTGGAAAATCTCACCTGCGAACATCCACTCATACCCGGCAAACTAGTCCCAATGTTACACGGAGATCACGTGACGATGGATGCAGGTACCGGATTAGTACACACCGCACCCAGTCACGGACACGATGATTTTCACGTGGGAAAAAAACACTCGCTGCCACTCGCGTGTCTAATCGATAACAAGGGATGTTACCTACACGACCATCCCATTCCATCCCTACGTTCGCTTTTTGCATACAAGAGTCACGATTTGATTTTCGAAATGTTAGGTCCCAAGTTGATCCAATCAGAAAAATACAAACATCGTTATCCATACGATTGGCGCACCAACAAACCAATCATGATCAGGGCCACTTGGCAGTGGTTCGCGGACCTAAAGGGTCTCAAAAAACAAAGCACGCAGGCGTTAGATGCCATCGAGTTCATACCTCAAAAAGCAAAAGATAGGTTGGCGAACTATGTAGAAAAGAGAGATGATTGGTGCATCTCTCGTCAACGTAATTGGGGAGTGCCTATCCCTGCTTTTTACGACCAAAACGATGCCGAGGTCACGAACGATCGAATCATGTCTTTTATCATCAGGGGCATCAGAGAGAAGGGATCGGACGTTTGGTGGAGCGATCCTTATTCTTTGTTACCGCCAGAGCATCGAAACCAAGGGTTGGTGGCAGGAACGGATACCCTGGACGTTTGGTTCGATTCTGGAACGAGTTGGAACGGAGCGTTGAGGAGCAGAGGCATTTCGTTTCCAGCAGATTTGTATTTGGAGGGAAGCGATCAGCACAGAGGATGGTTCCAGAGCAGTTTGTTGACCAGCATGGCTTTCATGGGAGAGGCACCCTATCGTTCGATTCTAACTCATGGATTCGTGTTGGACGAACACGGAAAGAAGATGAGCAAGAGCGTTGGAAACGTGATCGATCCTCAAAACGTGATCGTCAAGTATGGAGCGGATGCGTTGAGATTGTGGGTGGCCAGCAGCAATTTCACCGAAGATGTTTCGATCGGTCCGAACGTGATCGAAATCGAAGTGAATTTGTTGAAAAAGATTAGAAACACTTGCAAATTTTTAATTTGTAATTCCGACGATATCGACATGAAATGTGATTCGGTGGGGTGGGACGAATTGAACATGGTGAGTTTGAAATTCATGGAGATTGACATTTTTAGATCGATCAATATGCATTACAAAGAATGCATCAATATGTGATTCAAATTGGTGAATTTTATGAATGTTATCAATTCTTCAAAGTTCATAATTTGATTCAATCTTTTACTCACGAGATTTCTAGTTTTTATTTGGACGTTTGTAAGGATGTTTTATATGCCGACGAAATTGATTCTAAAAGAAGAAGAGCGTGTCAAACTGTTTTTTGTTACATTTTGTTTAATTTTGTGAAATCGATGGCACCCATTTTGCCTCATACTGCCGAAAGTATTTATCAGAATAGCACTCTCAAGAGGTTTATGGCACGTGATTCGTTGTTCGAGTGCGAGTGGATGGAAAGTAGTTTTGTAAAACACGTCCAAGTTGACCCGAGGATGCAAAAAGTATTGGACATAAGAGATGTGATGAATAAAATGTTTGATAGGATGAGGGTCGAAAAATTAATAAAATCTACCAACGAGTTGATGATTGTGATGAATGGCGACATTGATGTTGATTTCGAATTGTTGAAAATTGCATGGATTGTTTCTGGTGTTGAGGTGTGTTTGGATAAAAATGAATTTGATAATGTTGTGAATGATGTCGGTCAAGTCGATGTGCTTGGTGTTTGTGGTGATGTCGAATTCAAAGTTTGTAGAAGCAAGTTGCACAAGTGTCCAAGGTGCTGGAGATTTGATTCCGACAAGGAGTTGGAATTGTGTTCGAGATGTGATGGTGTTCTACATAATAAACATTAGTTTTGAAATTATTGATGAATATTAAAATTCTGTTTATTTCTTTGCTCCTTTCTCTTGAACTTGTGGGGTCTACGTTGAAGGGTGACGCAGACCCCTCCATACAGTAGGTTTTATCGATAAGATCTTCTTGAGAATTGCTGTGTGATCATTCCTGTACAGGAATGTAGAAGGAACAAAGACGAGCAAAGCTACAGGTGCAGTGTATGAACAACAAAGCACAATGAGTAGAATCACAACGCCAATGTATGAGTATTGAGGAGCCAGTGTTGTTGGGTGACTTCCGCCTCAAGGAGGGATAACTTGTAGGTTAAGGACCTTGTGTTGTTTTAATTTGTGTTTTTTAGACAGCAGGTGCAACTTTGTTTTTATATTGTTGAGTTCCACTAGTGAACTCAACTGGGATGGAATTGAACAATCATCAAAAATATTTGAAGTCTCATTTTTTGTAAATGTCATCTGTTACAATCAGAAAGGGTGGAAAATAGTGGCAGGTTTTCCACAAACAAGAAACAACATTAAAGGTCTGTGAACCACCACAAAATGTACAAGATTTTAGGAGCTTTCTCAATTGCCTCAGCCACCGTGGCGTATATATTGTCGCGTTCTAAATTAATAGATGCTGAAGGTATGCTCGATAGACAAGAAAGTGAGTACAAAGATTCATTCGCAATTCCCTTCGCACAAAAAGACACAAAAGTAGACGTTCTTAAATTAGTTCAAGCATTTTACACGTCTCCATTATTTAAATTGGAGAGATTCATCATTAAAATAATTGCAGACGTTAAGACATCAGACGAGCAAATAAAAAAATCGAACTTTAATGTAGGGGATGAAGTGTTGATTTGGAAGGTAGTAAATAGAACACAGGATGAAGTACTTCTACACTGGAGTTACAAGGGTTTTGAAGGCTCGACTTGGTTCAAAGTGAATAATGGAGAGCTTAAATTTGGCTCTGGTCTACCGATAAAAGTTGGTTTCGTGTCCACAGCTCTCCATCAGATCTACTCAAGGCTATTGCTGTTTGGTGCCAAGAGGAATTTGAATAAATAATATACTTCATCACAGTTATGCATCTAGTTTAATATGTCTTTTTTAACACCAAATTGATTAAATTGAATTTCACCAGCGTAGCTTCACTTGTTGGGAGCAACAATTGCATTTGGTCAATAACATCAACCACTTATGGCATGTCTGTTTTGGCGTTTGCAGATCATTATAGGTATTATCAAGCCAGAAATGAGCACAAGTCACATACAGACAGTACTCAACATATTATGGATTTGCATACACAATTAGTTCGAGATTCATCGTTTGACTCTTCGACACATTTGATTTCAATTGTTGTAAAGATTAATTATAACCGAAAGAATTAATTCGTTAGTTATTATTATATTCTATTATTATCATGTTCGATACCATATTTGGAATGGAACACTGCAATATAGCAAACACACAAAACACCCAAACAAACAGAAAACAATGGATTTCGAAAATCATTTTTTTATAGAAGAGCATGACATTTGTGGCCTTGACGATTTATTTCAGGGCAGCTCGAAAGAAGGAAACATGTTCGTGGTCAGCGAGGACAAGTCAGACCTCCTTCTCGAAGACTTTAGCTTCGACGAGAGCCCACCATCTACAGAGGAATACCTAAATAGCCAAGAAAATGAACAAATGATCCAATATAATGAACCAAATAACCCCATTATACAACCAAGCCATGATGTACCATACATTGTTGTTGATGCAATCGACCAACAGCAACAATCCCAATCCCCATTTACCCCTTATAATCTTTCAAACATTTATACACAATATCAGTTTAATACGCCCCTGCCTTCCCCCACGTCCACACCAACGACTCCTGCAGACGACTTTTGTAAATTTTCCATGGAACTAATAAAAAGACAATATAGGCAGGGGAGAAGAAAGGAATCAGCAAACGAAGCTGAAGATCTCGTAAAGAGGATGAAGCTGGACCAACAATTCGGTACAAGGTTTAAGGGGGATGACATTCATCTGGACGAGAGTGTTTTAAGCAGAAGCAGGACGATCAATGGATTGTCAAACAAAAATTTAAA
>JAOPGA020001197.1:0-154535 GCA_026419775.2 Acrasis kona | reverse complement strand
GTTCGGACGGATAGGAATATCCATACAAATAAGTAAAAGATTGGACCAATCTATCAGGGTCATTAAAAAGATGGTTTAAATGTTGACGAGTGCATCCGACCATCACATTATCGTCGAGAATCTAAAAAGGAAGAGAAGAAGCCTAAGAAGCAACAGAAAGAGATAAAGAGCCAGGATCTCAAACGAAAACGGTCAATTGTATTTGAGTATTCCGATGAAGAGTTGGACTCAAAATAAATAATTATTTGTCTTACAATAATTCTGATAAACTATAATCAACCCATAACAAAGAATACAGTCTTTTGGGTATTTTTCAGTTTAGTGATTAAGAGGGCATATCTGTACAAACTGATCGTATGTTCTTTGTCTACACCTCGAGGCAATTCTAAAACGCACATAATTTTGAGCAAAATTTAGTGAATTAAAGCTCCAATATGTTGAGAACTATGATTTAGTTGAAAACATTTCACGTCCTCGATAACACAAGCAGATGAATTGATCATCAGTTACAATGTGTAACTTTACCGCTTTTTTATTGTTGACCAAACAATTTCATTGGCTCGCACCCATGTTAAATAGAACAAATTGATTATCATCACAAACAAAAGAAAAACTCCTGTCTGCAAAAGTGAACCATCCTATCTTTGTAGTTATGTTATAGAGTATTAATATAACACGTAAGAATTACTTTCAAAAGATATAACATTTTGATAACAGGTCCGACAGCAACTAAAATATCGCGAGATTTCTAGGAAATAGTGCGATCGTGAACACAGACAAATACAACACAAATTTCTCTAGAGAATAATTTTTGATGTTCACATTTGATGTAACTTGAAGTAAGTTAAAATTAAACAAACACTGATTAAAACTTTTAAAGGCTGTTTATTCTTGGGTTATAATTGCAAGAATTGTAGAAGCAAGGTACTTTTAGTAAGTGACAACAGCATCTGTTATTAACTTTGACTAGACATCTCAAGTGTTTGTTATTTGATACCTACATTACCCTTTGGGTTGTTAACAAGAAGTGAATCATAAGTCTTCATCTCTATGTTTTGTTAGTTAAATAGCCGAAATCCTCCTGAGTCTATTCGTTATTTTTCGACAGACTTAGACTAATGCCACCTGTTTGATGTGATCCCTCGCACCGACACATGTTTATTCATCCCTAATTTTAATCCTATAACAGTTATTTATTGAACAACATCAAAGGCTTTGCAGAATGTAATGAAGAACAGCAATAAAAATGATGCATTGCTTAAATCTAGTTTTATTCGACTGTCCTTTTCGTCAAGTTCTTCTCCATAACATAAACATTTAAAAAACACAGATATAACGAAGTATTGAAAAGCAAGCAGATTTCAAAATTCCTTCAATTTGATTTGAATTGTTAATTCAAATTATTATGTAAATCAACTCCAATCTCCTGACATAAATTTCAAGCGTTTCATAATACTATAGTAGAATAGTTTATTTATTATTTGAACTTTAACATCTTTTTTAATTACTTGATAATGACAACGATATGTAAACGATTTCATGATGCTCCTAATTGTTTCTTCAATAAATTGTAGGAGTACTAGATGATTAATCTCAAATTATCTTAAAAAAATATTAAGATTGAAGTAAGTCAACCTTCTTACGAACAAATACTTCAATCTTAATTTATTTTTAAGATTTTAGTAAAGTTGAGTATAGGTTAACTAGGGTGGCGGGGATGTTGTTTCAATCTACGAGAATGACAGAGACCAAATAGTGTACGACTGGTACATTCCCTATAAAGATTTGATAAAGGTATATGAACAACAAGGCTACAACGTCACGTTCTCTGTACTAGCAAAATGTACATTAGAGTTGTACGTTGGTGATATTGTAGAGAGATGGGCCGACAAGTTACTTTTGAAATTTGCCTCAGAAAGTCCATTCTTAATGGAACAGTTTGAGTCTTACCACATCGGAGGTATCGACGACATGTAAGTAACCATATCAATTCATGTTCCAACTTTTAAAACAGGGCCACACGTACCGAGTGGGAGTGGAACGATCTTGTGACTGCTCTTGAGACCGACTCAAACTTTACATCAAACAACAATGCCAACTCCAATCATTTCCACAAGTACCATTTCGACACACCTCAATCAGAGTATCACAAAGCCTTCGTAAAAAGGATTTTAAAACCGAAAATAAAAATGACACCAGAAGGAGGCATCGAGATCCATCTTGAGAACAAGCACATTCTTCAAAGCATCATCAATCATCACCAACAACCCAACAACAACAACAATGCGCTCACGACATTATTTTCCATTCCAAAACAATACGCATACACTGGTCACAGCTTATCAAAGATACTCAACACCAATCACATTCTAATCGGATCCTACGGAGTAAGCTTCAAAGGATCCTCCCAATCAGGTCAGGTCGATCTCATCAACACCAAAAATCAAATCACATTATCCACTCATGCCGGTCAAAAAGAATATTCACGTTTCGGATACGCGGTAAGTACTTTGGACATTAATCACGACGGTCACATGGACATGATCATCTCATCACCCAGTCATGATTCCAAACAACACAAATACTACACACAAGGTGAAATTCACATTTATTTGGGATCGAGCAATTCATCATTTCCATCAAAACCCAATTGGAAAATTCAAATCACTTTTAATTCCACCCTCGCTGAGTTATACATGGGAACTCAACTCGCTACCGGAGATTTAAACGGAGATGGAAAATTAGATTTGATCGTATCATGTCCCTACGCTCATGTTGATTCCAAAAAACAAACTGGTCTCGTTTGTGTATTCAATAGTTCGCCTGAGTGGAATCATGATGGTAGTGATGGAATGGAAAAAATCAAATCATTCGAAAATGCAAATTACAAATTCCATGGTACAGATGCGCATCACTTATTCGGCACTCATGTGTTATGGGTGGAATCTCAAAAGTGGTTGATGATTGGTGCACCTTATGATTCATCAGATGGGCAAATTAGAGGTCAAGGGAAATTAAACGTTTACAAAGTGATCGGTGATGATTACAAGTTGGCTTTTAGTATCGTGGGTTTTGAAGAATTTGATCGAATTGGATTTGAATTTGATGTTGGTCAACCTTGGGGCATTTCAAATGCAGAATTACCAATCTTGGCGCTGAGTGCCATCACACGTACCACAAAACAGATTTATGAATCAAAAAACTTTTTAGGAGGTAGTGTGATGTTGATTGATTTGAATCGATTGGATGTGAATTCTGGAATGGAATTTAATTTGAATGACATTCATCACGCCATCGTCACGCAATTCAATAGCGATCAAATGTTTTCGAGATTGGGTTTCAAAATTGGATTTGCTGATTTGAATCATGATGGGATCGATGACTTGTATATGACGGAACCATACAGGAACACTCAAGCGGGTCATGCCAGTGGTGCATTGTATGTGTGGAAGGGATCGAGTGATTTTCCCAGAGGTCAAGTTTGGAACTGTTCTGCATCTGCAAATCAATCGATCATGTTTAATGTGCCGAGATCTAAATTTGGTAGCGATGTGATTGCTGTTGATGTGGATGGTGATGGAAAACAAGAATTAATTGTGTCTGCTCCGAGAGAAACAAGAGAGTTTAGATATCAAGGTGCTGTTTATGTTGTGAAAATAAATATTTAATTTTAGAAGATTTTAAACTTGCCGAATGCTTTTCTCTTTTCTCCTGTGGAATATTGGGAGTTGACTGGGTCACATGATCTTTGGTAAGATTCTTCGGTCCACATTGTGCACATCATCTTGTTGCCTCTTGATGAGTATTCCTCTACAGTGTTCATGTTATTCATCGTTTCTTGTAGTTTGTCTGTAACGTTGCTATAATATTCCTCTCCGTTGTTGTTCGCGCAGAGTTCTTTTTTAGCAATTTCTAGTATGCTTAATGCTTCGCTTATGTTACCTGCATCAGCACATGTCCTGCTTTGGTCTAGTGCTTCAACAGTTTTAACTCTCAACTTTTGTTTGACAACCTCCGAGTTGACCTGCTTACAATCAGCATCTTTTACTCTATCTATCGTTACCATCACTTCTGTTGATGATAACTGCTTAGATATAACATCATAATATGACAATGAGAAATTTACAATGGGTTGTGCCGACATCTCTGTCGCTTTATCTATCACAACCTCCAATACTACATCTTTGTGTTCTTCAGCATAGATATCTCCAATTCGAACCTCGTTATCTGATATTTTATTATATGATGTTAAGATGGCTTTTATGCTCACACCGTCACAGGGCTCCACCATTAATTTCAAATTCTGGGCGGCAACACTCAAAAGACCACCAAGACAGTCCGAAAATGCAGATGCTATTTCGTCTACCCCTTTAATGTAATAATACTGACCATTGTTCTCTTTCGCTATGGTGTTCAACACGGTACCGCTATGGTCTTCTCCAAAACCAAACGTAAAAACATTAACAGTGTTATTTTTTTTGAAAGATTTCTTGATAGCTTTTTTCGCAGCAGAAACAATTTTGTCAGTATCTGTTATACCATCTGTGGCCTCTCCGTCTGTAAACAATAAAACGGATTTAATGTCACTAGTGGTTGTTTTGGACAGGGTTGATATTCCTTTGAGAAGACCTTCGCAAAGGTTTGTACCATTGGTTGCAAATAGTCTGTCAATGCGGTTCTTGATGCTCTCCTTGTTAGCGCTTGTCATGGCTGTTGGATTTGCGACAACCTCCGTCTCATGATTGAATGTCACACTGGATAATTTATCCTCGCTACTAAACTGGTCTATCATAAATTTCAGAGTTTTGATAACAAGCAATAGCTTTGAACCACTCATGCTTCCTGAAATGTCAATGACGCAAGTTATATCAATCGGGGCTCTTTCTACTTTCATTGATGGAGCGTCAATGGAGGCCATAAGATACAGTTCTTGAGAGTCGAGATTCATCTGGTTGTATTCGGTTTGAGCAGATAATTTTAGCACAGAGGATGTTTCATCTCCGATGACTACACTGTTTGGTTTTGCTGTTATTGCGCTGGATTGGTTTCCCATTTTTTAAGTAATATTCGATCTGTTGAGCAACATAATTTGTGGATGGGGCCCACATGTTCTTGCGAACTTCTTTTGTAACCATTATTTGTTTTGCCAACACATTTTAGGTTGACACTTTGACATCAGCGATGCACCAACATCAAATTGGTATTTGGTCTTAGGAGACCTTCTGGTTCAAGTAAAATAACAGACCATAGACAAAATTGAATTTTATTCAATTACATCCGAACAGCATTAAAAAGTCCACTCACTACTGGTCATTGAGAAAAATTACTTCTTGACATGTTTCAAGTATCTAGAAAAGGTGTCTGTAATCACCATCTCCCTCACAAACTGCTCAAGATTATTGAATAAATCCCTTTGTGCGTAACCCTCCTTTACTAATCTCAACTCTCTGTCCATGATTTCTCCGGATAAATTTAATACCTCGCTCGATGAATGTGTTAAGAATCTGTCCATTATTTTATTTTGCATTTCTAATCTTTCCTCAACTGACTTTGTGGAACGGTATAATTGTACCTCCGTCAAAAAGTTTATATTCTCACTAAAGTATAATTAGTAAGTTATGTATGTGCGACTTACGCTGATAATTCGTTGACACAAAAATTAAAGAATTCCAACCTTTCTTTCGGGTCGTGCCATGTTTTTGAGAATAAGAAATTAGTTTGAACGTTTTCAAGTTTTCGTGCCATGTTCTTCTCCTCAGTTTTGTTCTGTGCGACTATGACAAGCGCCTCCTTTGGTTCATCTTGGATAACAATGGTACATTTTGATGCTGATAGAGTGACAGGTATTCTAGTGTTGAAAAGTGTGACCAACCAACCCTCAACCTTCTTTGAGCTGTTGGCTAATTCGATGAAATCACTCAACTCAAGTCCAGTGGTGAATCTATCGAATTTAATCTGTGGTTGTTAAATAACAGCAATATGGGAACTTACTAATCCTCTTCCCTTTGTGAGGTCGATTTTAAATCGCTCTTGGAATGAAGGATTTGCCTCCTGTATTGTTCCATCGTCTACCAAAATACATACCATAAAATCAGTTAGGGCGTTTAACAAATTTCGTCCCCTCTCTTCTTGAAATACAGTTCTATTCAGTATGGTTGATATCTTTTCTTTGGACGTTTGTAATGATTGCAACATTCTATTTACACAATATACAAGCACATTGATTTCATCTCCATGAGAGGACGTCTTCTTCAACCTACTTCTTACATCCTTTTGGATTGTAATTTGTTGTAACTGTCTGGTTATATTACCAACACGATTTAGGATAACACAGTCCAAGAAAAGAATAATGAAGATTGTCACAAGCACGATACCAACTACAATAACAACAATACTTACAAGGATGCCAATAAGGCCAGTATACAAATTGGTGGTTGTGATGTCCAATTGATAAACAAAACTAGGACTACCAAACATGTCGTAAAGAAGAAACGCGCCAGCACGTCGGTTAACAAAGGGGGCCTTATAACTGTCCCTTCTACAAAATCTATTTTCCATAAACCTACCATCAAAAATAGAGGGTTGAGTTTTTGTGTCTATACCCCAGTCATTATTAAAAGAAGGATAAACTGGCTTCGAGGACAAAAGAGATTGATAAGAATCTCCTACTGTTTTATTTTGCCACGGCAGAACAGTCACACACATTTGTATACTGTCCGCCAAATCTTGATGATAGTCATCACTTAGTAATTTACTCGCCACAATCCATCCTCCGAAAATTCCCCTACCATTATGTATTGTTTCAGATGTCATTAGCAATGGTCGACCATTAAAATTATACAGAGCAGCACCACTATAACCCGAAGTATTTTTGAGAAAAAGAGCATTTACACCAGGTATCAAGTTTGAGATGCTATTTGGACCACTCGTTGGAAGTGTGAAAAATGATGAAGCTTCACCTGTGTAGAAACCAGATTGATATATGAGGGAACCATTTACATGATAATATGCAACATGATTTGCTCCTAATTGGTTAGATGATTGAGCAGCCGTTTCTAAATCCGGGTTGAAGTTTTCAAACAACTTGTATAAGTTGAAGTCTTGGTCGTAATTTGAAAGCAGATTATCACTAGTTAGACTTGCAAGAATAGAAAAGTAATTCATTGAAAACAACATGTGATGTGACACTTTGCTATATCCAATTTGTAACCCTACTATTCTCAATGTCTAACAATCTATTTATTAAATTATGTGTCATCTCGAAACAGCTTACCTGACTGGAAATACACCAAAAAGTACAGCACAAAATGCGATGATTATCGAGAGTGATATAATTGAAAGTACAGCCAACATCTTCAGACGAAGGGAATGTATCCCAACGCCCTCTCTGATTTGACTTGGTTGAGAGGGTTTGAAAGCAGAGTGTATGTCATTGGGTGATATTACATCATCAAAACCATGCATGATGCAAATATCACTGACAGATGATGTTAATTGAATGCAAAAACTATTTTTAACTTTGATTTTCACCCTAATTGTACAATTATAATAAACGACATTTTCGTTGTCTGACCTATTGGACGGTTCGATGCAACAGTTAATGACTTTGACATTATCAATAGAAGTTCAAACGAAAGTTGATTATTCACAAGGTGTCATTGTTCTCAACTTCATGAAAATATTTTTATTTTGAATTTGTTCTACTTTACAATTCTACCTCTACTATAACATCCCTTCTGGGTATAACCTCAATAGTTAGCAGAAGAGATTCCTCCACTTTCTCTACCGCATCTTCTGAATCTAATGGAGTAACTGCTTTGGTACTTATCAAACTATACAATGTCATTTTATTAGGCAATTCGTCTCCCCCACGATTTATTAGCCGTGTGTTAATAGCAATTGGGTAAACAGAGCTATTAAGCACTGATAAATCCAATTCTGGAGTGATTTTAGTAACCTCCAGGCCATGTTCAATGTCAGTGTCGGAGTAGTCCAAGAAAATATCAAAAGAGCTATTAGTTCTTAAGACCTTTCCTCTCTTGTCAAGTACAACAATGATGACATCAAGTGCATTCAAAATTATATTTGTTTTCTCTTCTTGTAAAACAATTCTTTTGAATAGATTGGCAAGTTTGTTTTGTGCTGCATTCATCGCAACAATTTTGTGCTTTGACAGTAACCTTATCTGATGGGACACGTATAGTCTACGTAAGAAGAAGACTAGCACACAAATTGGAATGACTAGTAGAGAGATTGTAGTGCACACGATGACACCAATATATTTGGTTAGACTATAACTCAAATTATTCAAGAAGGATGGTTCTGGTACAAATGTGAGGTTATAGTATCTGTCTCCTAATCTCACGGCACCAGTAGTATTGTATTTTGACCGGAAGGGAAGAGTTCCTTCATATAACTGCAAGGTCTGACGGTTGCTATGGTACATAAAGGAACCGCTCAAAGTCATTTTGGTATCTTGTATAATAACATACATGGCATTGGTGTCTTGAGAGTCGACGGAACTAGGCATCACATCAAGAATGGAGACCAATGCAGACACAATCAATGGTTTACCAGCGCTGGGTGCAGCTAGATACAGTTGTACACCAGTCTGATTAATAACAGACAAATTTTCAGAGTATTCAGAACTATAAATCTTCCAGTAGTTATTTAATGCCTTGCTAAGGGCTTTTGATAGTATGGGACTGGAAGAGTGGTCAAATCCCAAAGAGTTCCTAACAGAAGGATCTGATGAAGGTAAAGCTGCGTAGTTGTAGTAGTAAGTATGACTTTCCGGAGAGGAATCAGGTATGGCTTCATATTTACTGCCTTTGTTCGCTTTGAAATAAAAATCTTGAAACACATCACTTTGGTTCTTCATGTTTTCGGAGAATTCTGTGGAGTTTTTTAAAGTCACAACATCAACTAATTGTAAAGTGCGGACCTCCGAAGCCCATGTGTCTTGATTGTCTTCAAGATATACTGAGAAGCTTTCTCTATGATCAATACTTGGTAACCGATCCTTAACAGTCTTTAGTGTGAACAAAAGACGTGTCAATGTACTTTCTGCTTGAAGAATTGTGAGCTGTATGGATCTTGTCTGGTCTTTGCAATACTCGTCAAATTTATGTTGCTGATCCCTCTTCTCTAAACCAAGTTGAATGTGATATGAAGTAACTGAAGCGATTAAACAAAACATTATTACGAGTACAGCACAAGCCACTGGCAAAATGTCAGCGTATTGAAACTTTGCATTATCGCTCTCCACAATGGCATCAATGTAGGTTGGTTCTACAAAAGATGACTCGGCACGTGAACCAATATTTATTGATTTCATTTTGTTGGTTGGATAATATTACGCCATCACTGCAATCCTTTAAATAATAAAATTTTCAGACTCCATCCTGTTTAGTGGTGTTGATAATATAAAAGCGAAGAGTTTTAACTACTTAAGTCATAGCAAAAAGATTATCCGATAATATGACATTTGTCCTGAACAAGTGGATGTCATGGATTCTCGTGATTGCAAAGTAGGCTCATTTACGGATCCCGTGATTAATGACCTCATAAAAATAGCCGCATTGATATATCAGTAGATAATTTGTCACGACTGGGATGGATTCCAATGCAACGTTATTTCGCAGACATCATCCTCAGTTTATACACGTTGGTGAATAATGAATCTTTTGTAAGGATGAAAGACAAGAAAAGGGCTCATGAGGCAGAGAAAGCCGCTCTAGAACGGAAATGAAACAAGGGTAGATCAAACATAGATAGCCAAAGATCGATTCAATAAAAGTTGGAGCAGGTTTTTAATCATCATGTGCGGAGATCTATTATTTTGAGGTTAAGACGGCGCTGCGGGAAAATCTTGTTATTTGTATCGGATCATATTTTTAGATCTTGCGTCTTGAGTGCGTTATCAAAATACAAATGTGTGATTCGATCAGGTAATTCAATCCGATGAAGAACTAATTCTTGAAGTCTTCATTTTAAATTGTTGATAACATCTCCAAAACCTCCCTATCCGTATTTTCTCCATTAGGAATACTCAGTACACAGACAATGTTGGTCTTTATAACTCAATTGTTAAAGAATTTTGTAAGACTTGTCAACCCACACTTTAAAATGACCGGAAGCAGGTCCTTGAAGAAATTCATCTATGTCAATTCGAGATTATTGAATAAATACTTTTTAAAAGGGGATAGACTACCTGCCGAAGCCCCAATGTATGTCGTCAGCCGCGACTCTACAATATTACCAGAATTTATTGGAAAAACAGCTATGATACATAATGGAAAAGAGTTTAAAGAAACCACATTGCAACCGGGTTCTGAAGGTATGAAATTTGGAGAGTTTTCGTTCACACGTAAAATTTGTGTGTTCAGAAAGAAAGAGAAGGTTCTTGGGAAGAAAAACTTCAGGTGAAAAAACTTATAACAGTACATGTGCAATTAAAATTTGTTGATAGCTTCTATTATATTTAATGGCCATTCTGCATTTGTTGTTTTCTGATTAAACAAACATCCTGTGTTCTTTGCGCCTTTTCGACTTGATTCATGAATCATGTGCCTTTTCTCACCCTAATGATTCCAGTCCGAAAAATTTGTTTCTAAACTGTCACACGTCAATATCATCAATAACGGCCATACACATTCCTTTGTGCCAGCATGTCAAGCATTGGGGAGGATATTGATAATACACATACCACCAGTGATGTTGGAACTGATTTAGAGATTTCCTATGAAGAAGGCTTATTGACATCGAACATAAAGCAGACAATAGCGAACTTTCCTAGTAAGAAAAGATGGTGCTTGCGACTAACATTCAATTAGAGGATGTACTGTTGAACATATTACAATTTATTCCACTCTGTGAACTACATTTCGGCAGAATACCAAAGGTTTCGTTATCATGGTTGAAAGCTGCACTTCGGGTAGAACACGATAGGTACTGGTCGAAACCAGGGGCTGTAACAGCATACGATAACACTCTTTTAGATGTACGTACAGGAGATGTAATACATAATCTCAACGACTTGAACGCCATGAGGGTTATGTTTAACATGTGGTCGCCCGACCAGAGGCAGCGAACAATTACTTACGATAAAGTCCCATTTCAATACCAAAACCTAGATGGAAGGAGACACTCCGTGGCTCCACCAACACAGGCGACAACTGCTGCGGAAGGATGTCGCTCACACGCAATGCCTATAGCCCCCCACGACATGAATGGTGTCGGTTACACATTATTGAACAGCGTTTACTTGTGTTTGCACGACTGCCGTTATCTATACGTACTTCTAGGTAATAATGTCACCTGCGTGGACCTCATGATGAACAAAGTTAAATGGAGCAACGTTCTTTTTGACCAAGCAAACCGCTACTTATTCGTTAACAAGTTTATACAAACATCAGACTACATTTATGTAACAACATCACAAAATCTTCGCGTATTTGCAAAAAAAGACGGTTATAGAACTGAACTGATTCTACCAAACATGATTAACAGAAAAAAGGGGGAGGTGATACGAGACGTTGTGGCGACCAACAATTTCGTTGCCATCTTATACGCGGATAACATTGTATACAGAAGAGAGCATGATTTTGCACATTATCACCACGAGCAATACCACGAACTAATTATCAATCAAATTGCAGACACTCGCGATTCTACATTAATGACGGTCGGCGCATTAGAACCACCAAAACTTTATTTATATGATTCTAGTTTTAATTTACAAATAGCCGCCACTTTAAAGCAAAAGGACCGCTATGAGTTCAGTTACGTGTTTAATGACTGCTTCAGCATCATGAATGACCAACTTTTCGAGCTGAGAGTTATCGATGGAGTATCGGGCGGACGCAAGCACATTATCGACCTAAGCAAGGATCTTACGATCGACGACAGGACGGAATTTTCTCAATGTGACCAATACTTGCTAATGGGAAGAGATAAATCTTGGTACCTGTTAGATCCGTACAACAACACGTGTCAAGACTGTTTTCAATTTGGTCACTTTGATCGCCTATACCTTCACTCCTGCCCTGACCAACTGCACATGGTCGGCCTCAGGGGCGACCAAATATTTTACTTTCCATCTAGGGAACAACAAGTCTATAAATGGATTACATTATTTACAAAAATGAAAAATAATTTTTATCAATATGAAAGCGACCACTCTCACACAAAGTTATTCCAAGGACAAGGTAACGTGCTTATCATGAGCAGGTCTGTTTCTGACACTCGGCGCTTCTTGTCGTCTCAACAGCGTCTTGACGTGGATTTGAGTGCTTTTGATGTGAGAGACGGAAAGTTGTTGTGGCAGGTTGTTCACGAATGTTATTATGGAGGAGCAGAGAGGTCTGAAAAGGGATTTCATGTTGTAATAGATGATACTAATCGCTGTGTTCTTGTTTTCTCTTATTTTGTTCCAATGTTTGCTGTAAAGAGAGGAATGTCTTTGTGTAGTGCATATTGCATTGACAGTGGTCGTTTAAAGTGGAAGTATCAACACAAACACAAACCTGGTTTGATGTATGTTGACACGACCACGGGTGATGATGAGTCTAGTCAGGACGCGAACAGTGGTTTGACAATATCGAGAAAGGCTTCGACGGATACCATGTCGAACAGTTCACTTGGCTATGAGGAGAATGCTTTGTCACCAAAGGCGAAACACGTGAAGAATAAGAAAAATAAGTGCAAGACCCAATAAACTATATTCTGTTTAATTATTATCGTTGGTAGTAAGTAGTAAAACAATTAGCTGTAGTGATGATGACGATTTTGTCAAAGTTGAAAAGTCCAATTATTTTAGTATTATTCCTATTTTTAAATTCGAGATCCTTGAAAAGGAATCTTAAATATATTGCAATCCGAATCACACAATGGTGTTTATAACAGACGTATCGGACGTGGACCCAAACCATTTAGAGCTAAGGGGCATACCAGTATCAATGAAAAGGCCTTCGTCAATAACAGAAATAAGTGAAATAATTGCAAGTGAGTACAACGATGCAATGGAGGAAGCAAGCGAACGATTTCAAAACTTAACACATTTTGACGACCAAAAACGAATAGATGCAACCTACCTTGATAATAGCGAAGACGAAGACATTAACAATACTCCGAGCCTCATCACATTTACAGAGGAAGAGGACCAGAGTCCAGTAGATAGCGACATGATATATAGCGGGACCTCCTCTTCAACGGTGCTTGCAACCACTAACCCTGAAATCAATGTAACATGCATGCCATCTTTCAATGTAGAATTACAAACACCGATACAAGAATATGGTCGTAGAAAAAGAAAGCACTCAGACATAGAGTGTGTACATAGAAATAGCAACGACATGTTGATTGATGATGAAGATGGAACAGATAATTTAGAGAGAACAGATGATGACTTCCAGCACAAGAGGATGCGGGAGTTCATTACTGTGAAATAGAACATTGTACATTTAGTAAAATATTAATTTTATATATACCTTCAAGTTTTATTAGTTTTTTACATTTTCCATCAATTGAATTCTCTCCTGAAGTCTCGTGACAGTATCCTCCAATTCTTTTATGGTTCTTTGCATCTCCAACATTCTCTCCTCATTATCCCAAGACTCATCGTCAGAAGCCATATTGGTCAACCCCTCACCATGAGTCAATCTCAAAAACACATCTTCCAGAGTTGTATGCGAAACAACAAAATCATGAACCAACACATGTTCAGGTTGTAATTGAAGCTTCTCCTCTTCCAAAAAGTGGAAGAAGTTGGAAACCAATTTCATTTGTTGAGGACTTATTCGATAAACAGTAAAAGTCAAGGTGCTGCTCGTTTCAGAAGACAATTGCAAACCAACATCCATCATACTTTTTTTATCATTTTGAACATTAAACAACTCCAAAACTTTTATTTTCAATTGTGGTAATTTCTTCTCGGTGCTTGTTAAACTCACAGTGTAGCCCATTCCATACCTCTGCTTCAAATGCATGGGAGTACCGATGGCGCGTAATCTTCCCAGGGCCATGATGGCAATCTTATCTCCGACGGAATCAGCTTCCTCCATGCTATGAGTGCTCAACACCACCACGCGGTCCTGTCTAATCTCCCTAATCAAATTCCACATTAATCTCTTGCCGACGGGGTCCATTCCAGAAGTGGGTTCGTCGAGGAACATGATGCTCGGATCGCCCAACAAGCACATGGCAACGCTCAATCTCCTCTTCATTCCTCCAGAGTAATCCGATGCCACTTGGTGTCTGTGTTTGTGTAATTTGACTTGATGGAGTAATTGTTCAATGATGGTATTTTGATGAAATGTGGAAATTCCTCTGATGCTGGCCATGAGCCACATGTGTTGGTATCCTGTTAGTTCGGGAAAGATCAAATCCTCTTGTGCGCACACGCCCATGACTGGACGAATGGAACCCATCTCGTTGACCACGCTTCTCTCGTTGATGATTGCATCTCCGCTGCTCGCCGTCAACATTCCTGTTAAAATGTTAATGAGTGTTGATTTGCCTGCTCCATTGTGACCCAACTATCATTGGTTAGTATTTTTGTAAAGTATATTTTACCAAGACCAGAACTTGATTACGAGACACTCCTAACGTGACATTATCGAGTGCATTTTTACTCTCTGCATTTCTTTTGAACCATGGCTTGGCATACATTTTGCTCAACTTGACCACTTTTAATGCGACTTGATCATTTGTAAAATTATTCATCACGTATTGGTACTCCTTGACAATGTCTGCATCGGTGTCTGGTAAGATGCTGCTGAATTTTTTAGAATCCCATCCGCTCACATCGACGTTCATTACATCTTTTCTTCTTCCGAACCACCTGCTGTGGCCTGGTTGACCCGTCCTTGGTAATATGGAATCCAAAATGATTGTTAATGCGAAGCAACCGATAATGTAATAAATCATGTAGCTCATGGTTGCTAATGTGGTTGGTATGTAATGATCGGGTTTGAATTTTAGTTCCGTTAGATTGTACAGGTTGGTGTTGACGAGATCAGAGAATGAATACTATCATGGTTAGTTGTTTGGAAATGATGAATGTCTTACATATGTACTTGCTGACCTGTTCTGAAAGGTAATGAAATCATCACTTCCGGACACTAACTTTGAGGTGTTGACCTGTGGTAGACCTTCAATGATGGGATCAGGTTTGGCTAAAGTAGAAATGTCGTAGGTGGCTTTTGCGAAATTATATGCAGGAAATGTTTGGAAGAATCCAAGACCAGTCATGTTGTAGAACATCATGCCAGGAGGTAAGCTAGGATCTCCAATGTTAAAAGTGTTTTGGATGAACTGAGCGACTCCCAAGAACAAACCCACCTATAATGATTAAAAATCATGTTTAAAGTGTATATGGACTTACTAGACCCAATTGAATCAAAAGTGAGACGAAGGTGGCAAGGTTGGTTAATTTTGGACCTCTGATGAAAGTACTCAATAGAAGAGTTGTCACTGTGAGCGAAACACCTAACAGATAAAAAAGTAGCCATAGCACAAAGAAATTGGCTCTAACAAAGAACATGAATCCCATAAGCTATTTAGTGTTAGTAAAATGAAAAAAGTATTTGTTACATTTCCAAGACACACAACTAGGAGCGAAGAGAAGAAGACATAGAGTGATGTCCATATGAGGTAGGATAGCCAATAAGAAATGTCCTTGAGATCATGATGTTGCATGGCTAATCGTAGGTGTCCAGTTCTATCAGAGTTGATTGAGTGATGAGTTGTGACGATCAATGTGAACATGGTCAAGAAAAAGAATATGGGTCCAGTCAGTTGAACAACTAAAAAAGTTTAATTTACAAAATGTTTGACACTTACTGATGTCCTTTGGGAGTTCCAATGTCTTGGCTAAGGTTGGATATTCTTTTTTGCCAATGTCAAATGTGACTTTACGTGGAGTCTGCTCCTGTCTTGTCTTTGATGGACTTCTCTCAGAGTAGACATCTACATCTTCGTTGAGAATGAATTCAGCTGAAAGAAGCATTGAGATTTTAATGTTGATAAGTTAAACTTACCCATAGCCTCTTGAAGTCCTCTTTGAATTGGTAATGTATTGTCTTTAGGAGTGGTTTTGAAAGGTTCAAATGGAATGAAGGGATTGCGCTTGAATGATGTGGAGTTATACCAGATTGTTGTTTCAATGGTGAAGGCACCAGCGGTTTCTGTAAATTTAAAGTCTATTCCACCGTTGATCTGTGTTGGTGCATTTAATATTGCATTAGACAGGTCGTCGTAACTTGACAGACCACAAATGTCGTAGAAGCAATCTGAGAACTTTTCATTCAATGGCTGGATTGTTAATGGTGGGTCATTTTTTTGTGCTATGAGTTTCATTATGGAATGTGTCAGTTGAACATTGTTGGGTGCATATACTAAGGTAATTCCCTGTGATTATTGGATTTTATACGTTACTTATCACTTACTGGTCCTTTTGGTATCCTATTGATTGGCACAGTTACTGGTTCCTTCCCAGAAGCTTCAATTTGGGACACTTTCAAATTCAGGAAATAAAGAACCAGCATAATAACGCATGGAGTGAGCAATCTTATAAGTGCTGATATCCAATGTTTTTTCTGTGACGGTAAAACCAAAAAAAACGTATTGATTTACTGTATAAATGACAAACTTCCATAGCAGTGCATATACTTGTTTTACCCTGAGGACTACTCCATTCACCAACGACAAAATTGGTTTCGTTATCTTTGTTGACATACGGTAAGTGTTTTGTTCAAAATTACATCGACAAGTCTTTGCAGGATCTAGTTGTGCGGGGTTTAATATGGATAATAGACACTTCTATATCAAAAACAAACAGTTTCGTTTTGTGAGATGTCTAATTTTTATTCAAGAATAAGATCAAACATTCCATCAAATGATTCAAACAATAAAGGAGAACCACACTCTCCTGTAATAGGCTCCACGACATTACATTTCATTGGCGAAGAGGACGGATTGAAGAAGATTGGGGATATCGGGGATGTACCTAGACAAGAAAAGAAGTCAAATTTGGTACATTCTTGCTCTAATGGACTTGCTTTTACTTGCTCTATTGGTTGTACCTTCACTTGTTCATGCCTTGTTATAAGATCCTGCTTTTCCATCACTCCAAGTTTCTGCTTCAATGCTGGACTAAAGAATAGTTCGTTGTACTCAATGTCGATGGGCCGGTGTCTCTTACTTGAGGAGCAAGTAAAAGTGCTTGGTACTTTGCGTTTCCTGTAATTCTCACCACCTTCGCTCTCCACGATGTGATCGTTCTCCTTTACGTGCTTTGATGAATTTGAATAACTAATAAGACCGCATTGCAAGCAATTAACCTGACAGATCACTTTGTGGCAGTTGCAGAAGTTCATGTACTTGTAACCCTTCTCTCCAAGATGAGTTTCCTCTCCTCTTTTAACCTTCCTCAAAGAGACACTGCAGTATAATTGCATATGCATAGCGGTCTTTTTTGTTGTTTTCTGACTGTTATTTAATCAACTCAATTCTTTTATAAATAGTTTTTTGGTGTATTCCTATTGGCTAAACTCGATCATGGTAACAAGATGTTGGTAAAAGTTATGAATAAGAAGACCAGAGTCATACCAACCACAAATCAAATTGTTCACTAGTAATCGGAGACAGTCCCGTCAATTAGTAAATTGTTCCTGTGTGTTAGTATAATTCTGCGATCATTTATTCGATATCCATTTCGCTGTTTGATCGTGTTGTTAAACGCCAAATGTCTCCACTTCTCAAGTTAGGGTCAACGATAAGAGTCCTTGTAATTTGACATATTTTTGCCTTTACTTGTTGCAAGTTCTTTGTCCCAATATGTTGTGCAAGGAATTCTAACATTTCGTCAGTAAGCTGAAAGTCTCTATGAAGCATTAGCCGAAAAAATGTTAATAAAACATACTTTTGAAAGCAGTCGGATAGCGTTTGCAACTCTTGTGGTGTCCATTTTGTATAGGAGTCTTGATCTATCGTCTGTGCTTGTTTGGGTTGTTGTTTGACAACTTCAACAGGAGTTACAGGAGTGGTTGTAGATGGAGTGGCGTTCGTTGGTTTGTTGGTGCCCATTTTGACTCTATTGGCGTATTTGAACAGAATGTAATGCCTCATCTTTTCTAGCTCTAACTGTTGTTCCTTTGCTTCTATGGCCATTAGCAATCTTTCTATGGTGTCGAAGGCTCGATAGTAATCTTCATACGATAAAACAGTTTGGTGGGCCCAATTGTTCCTGATTATTAATCATTTCTATAACCATCATTCATACAAACCTCACTGCTCTTCCCTCATGAAAATAACTCTTGTGATTAAGGTTCAACTTTGTATCGAGCTTTGTTCTCGGGAACAACTCCTCCCAGTCTTTGCGTTAATTGAACATCCCAGTGCAAATACTTACATTGTATGATCAAGTTGAAAATCATCTGCGAGTCGAGCTCGGTTGTAACTTCCTTAACCTTGACGTTTCTCTTTTGGTCTCTGACTGATATCTTCAAATTGACCTCGTATTCTTCCCCCCAGAATCTCTTAAGTTCGCCCTTCAGAAATGGCTCGTACACGTTGTTAAATAACATTAATGCATTTCCAAGCATCGAGTGAATTTTCCTACTCGTATCTGGCGATGGCATCGTGTTCATGTTGTGTTGTGGTGATGATGGTTGATATGTACAAGAAGAATCATTACAAAGAAGAAGTTAAAAATATATGACATTTATTGCTGTTGATTGGGTGTTGAGCGGTTATTATTTCCTTGGCCATTTTGCTGTTGAGGAATACAGATCGTGTTGAGTTTTACAGGAATGGGCGGCATACGACTCATGATACCTCCCATTTTAGACATACATGTTAAAACTTGTATAATGTTCTCCCTAAATTTACTAATCAGGGTAATGTTATCATTGATCCTTCCATGTGCCATGTTGAACCTAATGGTGGAAATGATCTTTAGGTTGTGTTCCAACAAGTCGTTAATGAAAACTTCGGAATGGCTCTGTGGCGTTGCGTTAGGCTGCCCTCCTGCTCCTCCTCCAGTAGCGTTCGATAATTGTTGCGTCATGGCCGATGCATTGTTACTATTGTTGGCGTTCATCACGAATGGACCCGAATTGGTATTCTGCACGCTCATGTTTTGGGGAGGCTGCTGTTGTGAGGGATTATTGTTGCCATTGTTAATGTTTTGTTGAATGCTGTCTCTTCTTGATTGTGGTATGCCGCCGCCAGAACCGTTTTCTTCCTTCTTGACTTTTTGTTTCTTTGGTGGCTCTACGGCGTCGCTGTTGTTTGTGGTTGGTGCTTTTCTGGTCCTCTTGAGGGTGGTTCTAGTTTGTGCTTGCTGTTGAGCGCTCTGTGGAGTGCTTCTTCCCGAATTGTTGTTGGCCACCACATTGGTATTCGTGGGATCGCTCACGTCCTGTTGTTGTTGCTGTTGGCTATTCATGGTAAATACTTGTTGTGGCGAAGCAGCAATGTTTCTATTGTTTGTATAGGGATTGTTAACGGGATTGGTTTGTGCTGGACTACCATCGTTTCCTCTTTGTAAATTGTATGCGGTGGTTAGCTCGTGTATCTTTTGGTAAACTTCAGAAACGTTTTTTGTTTTAATGTATTCTGCCATCCTTCCGTACCTCTCGTTGGCGTTTCCAAAGTTGGTGACGGGGTACCTATTCGAGTAATTTAGTTAAACTCTTATGTCAAGTATTTTTAACCTACTTTTGAATTGCATTCGTTTAGTTTTTTTAATTCATCTTCAGACCATGAGTGTTGGATCGTATGCAAGGATTGATTAATGTTATAATCATTTTGGACGAACGAGGTTCTAGACATGAGGTTGGAATTTGGGGTTGAGTAGTTTGCATTTTGGGATTCGTTGCTCTGATTATTATTACCTCTATATTGCATAACGCTCGCCAAGTTATCGGCGTTATTGATTTGCATGCCCAGAGAGCTTCGGTAGTCAGAGTCTTCTGTTATATCATTTCCAGAGTTATTATCTCCACTACCGAGTGGAGAGTTCATTTCAATTGTCTTTTACTGGAATACGTTCTAGAAGATGAGATGCCTGTCAACTGTGTGATGGGACTTTTTACAACAAAAGTAAAAATATTGGAATTACGCCAAAAACAGAGATAAGCGCATGCTGAATAACAGCAATGTGCCTGGAGATGTCATCACAATAAAGCGAAGACAACTAGCGGTTGATAGATCACCGAAGTTGAACAAAACGTACTGTGTTATATTCACAAAGCGGAAGTTTGAAGAGGAAGAGAAATACGTATGAGTACAATATACTTTGGCGATTCAATGTTGAAAGCTTATGTATGCTTATCCTGATGAGAACACCTCTGACGTTGGTTCCAAAAACTTGTACGAGATAAAGGGTGCTATTCTAGCCGCATCATCGGCATCAAGCGAAGCGTTAGGCAAAGAGGTAATAAATACAAGAGGTTGTTTTAACTTTTGTGTAGGTAGGTGTTGTTACTTTATCTCCGAAACTATCCTCCGCTGTTCCTGCGTCCATTTTGACTTCTCCCTTATCCCCAAACAACGAAATAACAAGTCCTAGATTTTCAATTCTTAAAAGGTTTGCTTCGTCTGATAAAGTGGTTAGGGATACAAAATCCGACGAAGTGCAGCAACAATTAATATGCTCTTTTGAAACTTTTGACACATTAACACTCACATTGGTTATGCCAGCGGATTTTACGGAGTGCACCCATATCATGCTAGCTGGCGAAGTGAAAATGCTTCTCGACTTTGTTTTTGCATCTGTAGGTAAGAATAAGTTACCAGATAATAATAACACTCTTCGAAGATGACGTCGTTGTTCAAGAGGACGCATATCGCACTCTTCTGGACTCAATTTTTGAAAAGTTCTTTCAACTTTGCTTTAATCAAGAAGATCGATTAAGTTCATTTCTTGCAAGTCTTTCAGATGTACTTCGCTATTTTTTTAAATATTAACAAATGTAGAAACACCATAAACGCGAACTATTATCAGTCTCTCAAAGGACCATAAGTGATGAGTTGCTATCACTTGAGACCATGAGCAGTTCACCAAACGATACACAGTTGGATCCACTTTATATTGTCGGAAGTTGTTACTTTGTCTCCGGATCTCTTGTTCTATCTCACTTGAATTCTGAATACACAAAACAGATTGTACGCTACATGGTTTTAATGGGATTTGATGATCAAAAGAAAGGTAAGATGAACCATCAATTTACAAGCTAATTTTATTAGGTGACTCAGAAGTAGTGGTCATGGAAGAAGTGTATTTGGAGGTTCAGAGGAATGCGTTTGGACTGCTTGAGAACAAATCAAATAAAACAAGGACGCCCCACACATTGATTGTAGTAACAAGAAGAATGTCGTCGATATGCTTGCTGATCAGGACACGTGTTTCAACGCTCAAACAACAATATGACTGCGACTACATTCTCTACCATATTAGAAATAGTATGGATCGTATATCCAGCGACAGGATCAACGTCGACTTTATCAATCATTTAATACCGATGGAAAATACTCAACAATCACCAAGACAAAGACTTTTACAAGACGTTCTGGTTCATTACATGGTCATTGATGGAAGTGACGGTGTCGTGATCACAAACAGAAGCAATGCAAAAACCGTTCAAAAGCAAAACCTTGAAAATAGATTTGTTCGGGTGGTGGAATTAATTAGAGAAATGTTGCTTGCTAAAAAGTGCGAAGAAAGATCAAGTTCCGTAACTGAATATGGAATGTGCTTCCAAGATGCTGAGAATTTTGATGGTAGGACTGTTAAATACTGGGTGGTCGGAAGATTAATGGAACGCAGCGAGTTTTATATTTGTTATGAAGAAGGCATTCCCATGAACATTATAGAGGCGGCTTCAAGACTAGGGACAAATGTATACTATTAAAAGAATTTTTATTTCACACAGGATTGCTAGTAGTGTATGATGCTTCTTCTCTTTCTCTGTTTGCTTCCTTTTCTATACATGTCTTTTCCTTGACATAGGTTGAGTAGTATCGGTTGATCGCATCTTGCGAAGCCTTCATCTCTCCAATATCAGAAGTTGGTGCTTCTGCGCTTCCAATTTCAACGTTGTTTGCGTAGCATACTGTCGTGAGATTTCCTGCTAGTTTATTGACATCGCTATGATACTTTAACTTTTGATACGCATAATCTCTAATGAAACCTCTTGAGACTAATCTATCTAATTCGTACCTTGGGTCGAAAACTTCCGTCAACACACTAATGTCCATCCTCTTGGTTAAAAGTCTTTTTTTAACAAATGTAAATGCTTTTTCTAGACCCTCCTCATCGGCTATTGCTCCAATGATGCGGAGTGTTAATTGAGATAATGTAGAATCGACGTTACTGGCTTCTTCATTAAGTGTCTGTAAAAAGTCGTCATCAAGTTCCTCTGATACGGGTATGGAGTCATCAAGATCAACGAGTTTGTCTAAGCTCTTCTTGTATTTCTCCGAACGGAACAGCTCATGTAAATTCATTTCTCTAGCTATTTCAACCAAAAAATGTCTTTGAGAGTACAGGGCTAACGAGCCGCTCAAATGTTCTTCAGTCATGTTTTTATAATGTGAAAAAAGATGATCAGATAGGACGGTTCTCACGGCAGATTTACCAAGTACATTATAGCGACGAGTCCTGGTGCTGCTAATGTTGGTGCCTAATACACCCTCTACAATTGCTAGATCGTCAGTGATTTTAATCCCATGCTTTGTGAGTGAACTCTGTAGTGCTATTATCATTGAATCTTTGATGTCTTTTGTTGGGTCATTGTCTGAAGTTTCCCTTAAATGTGTGGTACTTGCATGAAAAGTTCTCTTTGTTAGGTTCAATATTTGAGTTTGTGCAGGGCATTTAACGGGCATATTGTGTCGACAACATGTTGACGCTCTCCTCAAAAATTGTGAATGTAAAATCATGTTGAAGTTTTGTATGTGAATATATTTATTGTTACAATAACTTTAGATTATACCAGTGATGGGCTTGATGGATTCTCCGTTGATAAGTGCAATCAAGTATAGTACAGATGATATGACAAGTACTCCGCCACCCATTGCTGTTTGAACACAAGTGAACAAATATCCCGATAGAAGAAGTGTCGCAATGAATGATACTGCATGGTGGTGAATCACATTTAGCACTAAGCACAAATATTTGTTCCATCCTTTGTTGTGCAAGATGGCGTCTGTACTCTTATCGACTTTATTAAATCCTTCTATAAAGTGATGCACATAAAGAATGATTGAAACACAGAAACAATAAATACCGGGACCCAAATTAGCCATCCTACTGCTCATACCCAAAGTGATTGCGCCCAAAATAACAAGAATGTACATTGCAGCTTGGGCTACTGATTTAGCATATGGACCGAACTCAAGGTCTATTGTACAGCATCTCTTCTTTTTCTCACCCCTTTCTGTTGTGCTACGAAACTTAAAAATTAAAAGTCATAACCAACAAAAAACAAACTCTTGAGTTACTCCTACCTTCTGCTGTTGGCTCTTTTACTGTAATCTCTACATGAGGTACCGATGCTAATTGGTTCTGCACGGTGTATGTCCCCAAATGCCTCACGGGCAGTTCGGAATCACTCATTTGATGTTTGACGCTTGTAAACTCTAAATCAATAAACGGTGTACCTTCTAGTTCTTATGCCAAGCTTATCAATTGGTAAAAGTTTTTTAGCAGTTCTTTTACGCCCGCTGTACAATTTATGTTCTCCTCTTCTTGTTCTATTTTTACATTTTAATCAGATAAAATTTCAACCAATTCATATCTCTCTTCTATTTCAGCGCTTTGGAGGCAGTAACTTCTCTCCATCTGAAGTGTTTTCCTGTACAAATTTCTGCTGACCCTTCTATCCATTTCTAATTTCTTCTCCAACTTTGTAACAGCTTCGTCCTTCTCTGTGTGTTTGGTAGCGACTTTGTTCACAACCTGTTCCACCTGACCAACTGACCAACTACAAAAATGACATCTTCAACAGGAACAATGTCATTAACTGAACAGCTTCCAACTTCTAGCGAATCCAACTCAATTTTTTTATTGTGCAATAGCTACTCCTCTTGATTTGTCATAGTTTCAGCATCTTTGTGGTGGAATGTGGATATACATTTTCTACGCTTACTTGGTATGTGTTATGTACATTGGCTATTAACGTATCGCTTTGTTCTTGCGCCATTGTTCTGAACAGTTCTAATTTTTCATTAGTGCTTAATTTCTTCTTCCTCTGAAATCATCGTTTGATTATGGACTTTATCATTTCATCTGTAGTGTGAGAATTGATCGATTTCAGGACTATCAATCAGCGAGATTTCTTCCTCCTGCCTGGAAATTCGCTCTTTTAGTAGGGCTGTAGTGAAAGGAACCGACAAAGGATACAAAATTTTGATAAATCCACAGTCAGTATCTGTGGGACGGATACAACGGGAATTCAAATGTGCGGTTTGGGTCGAAACGAACAAAATAGAAGTGTGCTGCTGCTGATTCAAGGTGGTAGTACTGCTTCTTTTCTTCTACTGCTGGAATAGTTGCAGTCTCAATGAGTGGTGGTGAGAGGTCGTTCTTCGCAAATTCTTTTAGCAGGCGGAACTTCTTTCTCTTGGGGATAAAGGTTATCAAGGACTTCCAAACTGCATTGTATCATTTAAAGATAATATGGTGAGAGAAAGGTTGGCAGTTAAACTCGTGATTGGCTCAGAATCCTCGTTGAAAATGCTATTGGGAGAATTAAAAGTTTCGGTATATTATCTCAGCCTTGGAGGCATGGCAGGTCTTAACATCATTTTAGCATTCTACGCGCTCGATTGTTGCGAATTTGGGTATGATTATGGGTCACCCTGTGAGTCGAAGTGTGAACGAATATTTGGTTAAATAAATTTATTTTGTTGTTTACATGTTGTTTATCGCGTTTTCTCGTTATTGCTTAACGTACTCGTTAACTTTTGTAAAGGGAACAACCCTAATATCGATCCAGAAATATAGTTGTTCAAGACTTTCATTGAAGATCAAAGTTTTTAAAGTCAAAAAATGAACTCAAGAGAACGGCACATCAAAATTACTGCTGATCTGGGATCTGAAGAAGAGAAGTGTGTAATTTGTCATGAAGTACCCTATGAACCATGTCTATGTGCTTCTTGTGAACAACCTTTTTGCAAGATGTGTATCTTAAATTGGTTATGTCGCTCAACACAGTGCCCAGCATGTCGTAAGGAAATGGATGGCTCAAAGCTAAGTGTATCGAAATTTGCTCAAAGGGCTGTAAATAAGCTTCAATGTAAATGTAATAATGAAGGATGCAGTACCGCAGGTGATTACAGTATAGTCATGGAGCATAATTGTGAATATGAGCCCACTCAATGTACTGCGGGCTGTAATGCTACATTTTTATGGAAAGATTCAACAATACATTATGAATCTTGTTTATATATATCAACGCTTTGTGACTGTGGATCCACAGTGAAGAAAAAAGATCTTGAGGTGAGATACCAAAATTTAACCTTAACTTAAAAAAACAGGGGCACTACAAAACTTGCTCTAGTCATATGAATTGCTTACATGGTTGTGGGCAAATTATCAAAAGACGTGAGGAGTTTACTCATTCAACGTACAGTTGTCCAAACACAAAAACACATTGCACCCACGGACCAAGTTTTCAATGCCCCTGGGTTGGACTTCGATCAGATCTACCAACACACATTGAAAGTTGCTTGTTCGAAAAAATGAAGGGATTTCTAGCAGGCATGCAGTTACAGGTCTCCACTTTAAAAGAAAAAGTAGAATGTCAGTCCAGGACCATCACAAAATTGAACAGAAACGTTGAAGCCCTGCATAGAAGGATTGATTTATTGGAGGATGAAAAGGCAGATCTTTTGGATAGAATAGACTGTTTAGAACAAAATAGCGAAGATGAAAGTGTGGATGACAATCATGCACATACTTGGAGTCTAGACGTTCGTGATTACAATCGTTTTAGGAATAGGAGGTTCATAGAATCTGAAACATTTACTTTTGACGATCGTCAATGGTCGATGAGATTTTATCCAAAAAGTAATTGTGTGGGTTTGGCCCTAGAGGACTCAGATGACGGATGGTTAGATATGAACGTTACAATAGTGTTGATTAGCGGAAATACTGACCAAAATGATATGGTTACTTTCAATTACAATTTTGGGCCAAATACCAGGGCAGTGGCTAGACCATTACGTAGTGGGAGAAAAATCTCTGAAGACCCCATGTCAGCAGCAAACAACTTTGAAAACGGTACTTACATACAGTTCGATTTATTTTTGAGTGATAATGACGAATAAATGTGTGTCTTTTGTTAATTAATGTGTGTTTGATGATATATCCTTACGACTCACTCCGTGTCCCATCACTCTATTTTTCAAATCCATCCAGTCAACCTACCCAAAGTGTTGAACATACTGCGAGCCTAACGGAATCCTTGTCCCTGTGTATGAAATCAACAAATTCACGAGGGTCTTTCTCTCCAATGATATCAGGCTCACCTTCGCGATCTCCATCACCACTTCCTTCGCCATCGTCCGTTCAGTCACCGTCCAGATCACCGAGAAGGACTCCTGGCGGAAGCAATATACATTCAGTGCACGCACCACATTCGCAATATACAACAAGTGATAATCGTCAAATTGAAGAATTATCGACTTCTCTGGGCCATCCAGACCTATACGACGTTGAATCCAATGTTAAATATCATACAGAACTCGGTTATGTTCCCGAGTGGATGTTTTCTCATCAGTATGCGGTGGAAGGTTATAGAGATGTTTTACCAAAAAAATTAACATTCATTCAAACGTACGGTTCTTATGCAGAAAAGAATGAATTCCCAACATTTTATCATAATCTGGTAGGTCAAGAACTTTTATTGAGAGAGGAGTGGCGCACATTCTCAACGAAAAAAACAAGAGAAGAAAGGCAGGCTCAATTTAATAATGCTACGAAATCGTGTGACTGTACTAACCCTCGCATACCGCCTCCAATTCAATTAGTCTCAGCTGGAGACGTCGATAGATTTTTACAAAACTTGAGCACGCGGCGGAGTTTACGAGAGTTGGAGACACAAGTACCCAGCGATCTTCGTTTACAAAACATCTTGACGCTACTAACCGAAAATGATGTTCCACTCACCAGAGCTGTTTGGCTCATCAAGATTCTATGTTTAAATCAATTCAAAAACAAACGTTCCGAACTAACACAAATGTGGACTGATGCATTAACTTCGTATGCCAACGACGTATTTTGTAACAAATCAACAACGTCGCTTCATTCACAGCCTGCACCAACAACAAACAGCAGCAGCGCATTATACCTTGCAGGAATCATTGCTGCGTGCGTACAAGAAAACATTGCGGACGTCGACATGATCAGACAGTGGTTCATGATCAAGATGGACGAAGTGAGCGGAAAGAAGAACAATCCAAACGTTAATTACCTCGAAGCCTACATTGACATTACTTGGAACAACAATTCGGACAGTAACGACGAGTCAAGAGTGTCGGAGAGTTTCGATCGCATCAGCAGCTCCACCATTCAACAATGCGAAGCATTACTATCCACACACAAATCATCACCTTCGGATCAAGGATTAAGAATTCTTCTAGGAGAGTTGGCAAGAACGCTCATCAAGGATCATCCCAACAATCGATACAAATTCGTGTACGAACTACGGCAGCGCATCCAGTCGCCTACTTTTAACGTCAACTTGGATGCAGGAACCGTCAACGACCTGTACATGATTGAAACATGCGATCGTTTTTTCAAACACGGAAGCCTCGACAAATTGTATTATAATATATTCAGAGGTGGTCGCAACGACACCATCGTATCCGTTCTGTGCGAATGGGCATGCACTCACTCGCGGTCAAATCCCATGCGACCCTACATTGTTGGATCTCTTCTCGTACGTTACGTCAAGAATTATGACAGCACTCACTTTTCGCTCCAAAACACATTCATGCACTTTATACGTTACATTTCACACAAACTACACGACTACACGGATCTATGCATCATGATGAATGATTTCGTGAGGAGAAATTTATTCAGCATCGAAGCCTTTTACAAACACATTATATCCTGTGCATCGGAAACGAACCCAGCATATGCTTACTTGATTCAACACCTTTCATTCTTTTCACAATCCAATCATTACCTAGTCAACCAACGAAATGTTTTATTATACGGAACGGCCTACTCCATTCGACTGCGCAACGAACCACAAATCACAATGGACAGCACCAGCGACATGGTCACCAAGGATTTCACATTCACTCACATGGAGTCAGAACGCATCAAGTCAAGAATGAACATGCACGATCGTCTCAAATTATCAAACACTTTATCACAACAACCCATTCCCAACGAAGTCACCTTCATCAAAATATTTTCGTGCTTGTGCATGTTGGGTGATGTACATTCCGCATTATTGATGATCGACCATCACATCTCCACGCCCCATCTAGAAAGCATCGCCACGCGATACGCAGTACAATTCGCCGACTGGTACGTCTCGTTCGACATGTCATCCCATCTGATTCGACTCTTGTTACGATCCATCGTGAAATCGTCATCGTCATCGTCGTCGTCACCCACGGCAATCAACAAACAAGAACGAGTCATCGACGATGTGATTCGACAATTGATGAATCACTATCCTGATGCATTCCGAGTCGACGCATCATTCAAAAAAGAATTTCCAACATTATTGGTCTTCATCGAAGGATTAATGTTACATCACCAAGCAACCATGAACAGCGGATCAGGAGGAGTACCCGCTGGATTCGAACCGGCGAGTCCGATGAGCAGCATCACATCTCCCACATTTAATTCGAATCACTCGTTGGACCTATTGATCAAATTCCCATCCTCATCGCTCAAATCCACATTTCAAATCATCAACGAATTTACGCAATCGCGTTATGGATGGACCAACATGTTATCGAGAAGAGAATTATCCTTGTTGTTGAGCACTTGCATCGATAAATACGAAAAGGACCCGACCGGCATTCAAGGCGATTTTCAATTATCATTATTGCGCGAAATGTACTGGACCGGCACATTCATGTTGAATCGAGATGTGTGCGAATGTGTTGGATTCGTATTATACGATAAATTGACATCGACATCGTCGTCGTCATCATCATCGGCTCAACATTGTTTCAAAATGATTATTCATTCCATCGTGATTGGATTATTTAATTTCGATCAATTCGTAAATGTGATCCTGATGAACATGATGAGACACTTGTTGAAGAGAATGAACGAGAATAGAATACAAATGATCGGCATCAAGAGATTATTAACATTGATCAAATTGGCATGTTTGGATCCGAACGAAAATGTGAATGCGCACGAAGAATCGTTCGATCAATTGTTGGAATCGATGGATCATCACTCGGTGAGCATCTCCATGGATTCCATTTCGTGTCAATACTTGATGATTTGGAACACCACCAAAAATCACTCTTCGAATCACATGCCATCCACCATGATCAAATCCATTTTGGAAATTTTGAATAATTTGAAATGCGATGCATCTCACGAATTGAATCACGACAAACAAAAGATCATCAACGTGTTGAATCAATTCTTGATTTTATTTTTTACGCATCCCACGTGCATCAAGAAATTCTCATCTCTACATTTCATGATTCATAAAATGATCGACAAGGTTCATCATGCGCCCAAACCAATCGACAAGAACAAAATCATGAACGATTTCATGAATGCCATTTCCGAATTTACCAACGATCCGATCGCATGGAGCCAATTGGATGATTTCATCACTCCGTTGATGAATTGCAAACCAGATCCAATGAAGAGTTGGTATCATGCCGTCATCATGTACATTCATTTGAATAAATGTAGAAAAGTAGAAAGCGGAGAATCGTTGTTTCATAGGGTAGTCAGCGCATTGTTGAATCACGACAAGAATGCAATCAATCACGGCGGCAAGATTTATTTCGCTCACTTGATTTCGAATCAGTGCAAATTACCGACATTTAGCGGATTGATCAAGGAGGTGATCGAATGTTTCGAATCATTGTTGAGCATTCCTGACGATAATAACAACGTCATGATGAACAATAGCAACAGTAGCAATAGCAATGGAGGCGGTGGTGGTAATTATCAATCCACCAGTAATACTCAAAAGTGGTATTTGATTTGTTACATTGCGATCGAATTGTCGAGAAGCGATTTCAAAATTGCAAACATTATCATTTCTACATTATGTAATCACATGAGATTTTTAACAATAAAAGCATCTTGTACGCCATTGATTCCCATGGGTACATTTAAATCCAATAATAACGGCATGCAAAATTTACAATCTAGATTGCAAGTGTTATTGGTGTTATTGCGTAAGACCTTGTTGTCGAGTTGTTTATTGGTACATTCCAACAAATCTTCGTCTTGTACATTGATTCCATCCGATTCGAATTTTTCCAACAAATCAGTCCTCGAGATTTTGGTCACCACCTTGTTACATTTGTTAGATGATCGAATTGTGACTTGTACTCTACAAGTGCAACAACCAAAGTGCTTTGAAATGATTTGCGAGAGTTTGTTGGAATTACAAAAGAGCGACACGGTCGAGCACAAGAAGATTGGAATCATGATTAACGAACACATGGATAAGAAATTATCGACCATGTTGAATAAAAAAAATGTTGAACATTTGCCAAAATTGAATGGCATGGCCAGTCCGATTCATCATGGTGGTGTCGGAAATCAAAATTCTAATTTTGAATCGAATTGGAATTTGATCAGCGATCATGTGGCCGTTTGTGAGACGTGTGGTTATACTCATGGTCAGATGACTCCTCATTTGTTTAAGGGCAAGGTGCACAAGAGAGCAGAGTTGATGTATGATTCGAATCATCAACATGCGAGTAGTAATGGTGGGATGAATGTGGTGGTTGGTCATAAGAGGAGAAGGGAGGATGAATTTGATACAAAGGAACACAAGAGACATAAGAACGAATAATGTACATTTTGTTGTAATATAAAATTTTTTTTTACAAGATTTTGATGTGGTGGTTATGTATTGGGTGTATAATAATATCTACAGAGAGTAGTTGATGATTGGTAAATTCAAAGTATCTTGTTATTGTGACGATTGATGATCACTCATCCGAAAATATATTTGGGAGTGAAGCTGACAGCGATTGACAAGATGAGCAAGTTCACCTTGTCTTTTGACTCAGTGACCGAGTCTGTCAGGGTGTATGTTGAAGTAATCGAGTGTGTATGTGACCCGGCTACTGGCTTCGTTCAAAGAAGGAAGAAGCCATTAAAAGAAGAGATTGACAACAATGAAGAAAGATGGATTGTTGCAACTGTATCGAAAGTAGATGAGGAGGGGAAAATGATACACGTTATATGTGAGGAATCAACACATCATCCAGAATTTTCGGAAAAGCGCGTACATTTGAGCGACATGAGTTTGATATCACTGAAGAATCCTCAACATTGCGAGACTGCTGATGATGTCACAACAATGAGCTATCTACACGAGGCAGGGTTACTAACTTCCTTGAGCAAAAGATATTTTAATGATGTGATTTATACATACACTGGCCATATTTTAATTGCCATTAATCCATTCAAACGGTACAACAAAAAACAATTGTTTACAAGCTCACAACAAATAGACTACCAGATCACTTTTATGACGAACAGGCAATCAATACTTATACTAATCAGCCACTTCATAAGCAACCTCCTCATGTTTTCGCCATAGCAGATAATGCCTTCAGAAACATGTTAGAATACACAAAGAACCAATCCATTCTTGTCACTGGTGAATCTGGAGCCGGTAAAAGTGAAACTACAAAATACCTTTTAAAATACTTTGCTGCAATGGGTTCCTCAAAACACAACGTCAGCCACGTTGAGAAACAAGTGCTCAAGACGTCACCACTTCTAGAAGCTTTTGGAAATGCAAAAACACTTCGTAACGACAATTCCAGTCGCTTTGGTAAATTTATTGAGATCCAGGTACCTGATCCATTTTATCATTAATCTAAAAATACCTTTTAGTTTGATAGATCCACTGGAAACATTTCAGGCGCTGTAATTAGAACGTACCTTCTAGAAAGATCTCGAATTGTTAGACAACAACTAGGAGAGAGAAATTATCACATTTTTTATCAATTATTGAAGGGAGCAAGTCAACAAGAAAGAATTGAATGGATGTTGAATGATTTGAATGCTTTACAGTTTGAATACACTAGTGGAGGACAATGTCCTGATTTGACTGGCACTGATGGTTAGTGTTTTTATACGTTTGTTTATTAATTATGTTAGACGCTCAAGAGTTTGCAGAGACCAAAGATGCAATGACGACTTTAGGAATTTCTCCTGACCAAGATCAACCACGTCTGTTCCGTCTCATTAGTGCAATCTTACATTTGGGAAACGTCAAGTTCGAACCTCAGCCGACACATAGTGATAGAGCACAAATTGTCGAATCCACATTACACCATCTTGAGTGCTTTTCTGCACTTACCAACATTGATGGACAAAGCATTCTAAAAACATTTTTAAGTAGAAAAGTAACAGCGGGTACCGAATCTTATGATAAGTATATGGATGTAAGGCAAGCTGAATCCTGTCGTGATTCCTTGTCCATGACACTCTATTCATTTTTGTTTGATTGGATCGTAGAACGTGTCAACTTTATCATGAGTTTTGATGGTGATCTAAACTCTGTAAGCACCATATCTATTCTAGATATTTACGGGTAAGTCAAGTAGTAGTTAATGTCATTTTTAATCATTTTAGGTTTGAGTCGTTCCAAGTTAATTCACTAGAACAATTCTGCATCAATTGGAGTAACGAAAAACTACAACAACAGTACAACCAACATATTTTCAAAATGTCACAAAAAGAATACGAAGCCGAAAAAATTACTTTCAACAAGGTCGAATTCAACGATAATCAAGAATGTTTAGATCTTATAGAGAAACCTCCGATCAGCGTTATGCACATTCTTGACGAGGAATCAAAACTACAAAACTCTACTTTCAAAACACTTTCAACCAAACTACTTACCAACTTTTCAAAACACTCCTTCTTTGCCAAGGTATGTCAAACAAAACACACATCCAATCAACTTTAATCTATAAATAGCCTAGATTTTCCGACACTCACTTTTGTGTCAAACATTATGCAGACACAGTCACCTATGACACCAGCGAATTTATCGATAAAAACAGAGACTACATTGTCGCAGAACAATCAAACCTTCTTCGTACATCTAGCGTTCATTTCATCCTAAAACAAATCCCAACAACTTCATCCGCACCAACTGCTAATAACAAGAACAAAAACAACAATTCAGGATTTACATTCCAAAGCGTCGCATCACAATTCAAATCGAGTTTGGATCAATTAATGGAAAAAATCAATTCCACTCAACCTCATTACATTCGCTGCATCAAACCTAATCAACAAAAAAAACCAAATATTTTTTCTAAACTTTTGGTTTTGAAACAACTCAAAGTAAGTTTTCATTTCCAATCATGATTAAAAATCAATTCAGTGCGGAGGAATTCTAGAAAGCATCAGAATCACATTAGAAGGATTTCCAACCAGAATGACGTTTGTTGAATTTATCGATCGCTTCCATCCTAGATCAACATTTATACAAAAAGAAGGTTCTAATTTGATCCCATCATGCATCAACATTTTAAATCAATCAAATATAACTCGACTCGATCTATACCAAATTGGAATCACGAAAGTATTTTTGAGAATGGGACAAATTGAGAAATTAGAATTACAACGCATCAAGAACCAAAATCATCATTCCAAAATCATTTCATCCTTTTTGAAAATGTCATTACAAAAAAAAAGATTTTTACATTTAAAAACAAAGATGAAATTATTGAATTCAATCATTCGAATGAAATCGATTCGATCAAAGTTTGATTTGGAAATGAATCGAATCAAAGTGATGCAATCATTAATTCGATCCAATCAAATCATGATTCGAAAGGAATTCAAAATCACACAAATCAGATCCATTCAATCCATCTCAAAGACCGTTCTTTTACGAAAAAGATTTTTAGAATCGAAATTGAATTCCATTTTGATTTGTTCTCTTTATCGAGGTAATCATCAATTTATCAAATTCAATCAAAATCACAATCGATCCATAATTTTACAAAATACAATTCGATCCACAATGTTGGTTCGATCCAAAAAGATTGAATTAGAAAAATTGAAAATGGCAAGTTCCATTTGCACGAGCTCAATCGTTCAATCTCGATTCAAAATCGAAAAATCTAGATTACAAGTGCTTCAATCGACAAGTATCGGTAAATTACATTTCCTTCATTTCACATTATTCCGATCCAAATTAATCACTTTACAATCTCATTGTAAAAGATTCATTTTGGAGAATCAATTCAAAAAATCAATTCAAAAACACAAATTACTCATACAAGTACTCAAGAATCAAATCATCAGAAATTCATTTTCGAGCACGAAAAAACAATGTGAAATGTTGATCGCATTCACTAGATCTCATTTGGAATTAAAATCAAATGCTCATAAAAAAAATCAAATCGTGATTTTACAATCATTGATTCGAACCGATTCCACATTACGATTCAAATCGAATCGAATCGAAAAGAATTTATTGTTGAGCATCACATGTCGTTGTCACTTGATTAGAAGAGAATTCAAATCTTTTCAAATTCGATCGAAATTATTAAATGCGGTGATGAAATCGTATCAAGTTTTAATTCAATTCGAAAAGGATTACAAAAGAGTTGTGATGTTACAATCAATCATTCGATCCAAATTGAAATGTTCAAATGTTCAAATTCAAATCAAAACAATTCATTCGTTACAATCCATCGTTAGGAATTTGTTAATTTACAAAAATACATTCATCAAAATTAAAAAATTAAATCTCGAGAAGCAATCATCGATCACCACGCCAACTACCGCTCCAAAATCGATACGTAAGCGTCACGAAACAATATCGATTAAAACGGGTCGTTTACAAATCAAATCGAATCAAATTCCATCTCATTCTGATTCTCCACGATCCGTTCCGATTAAATTAGAAAAGAGCAAGAGCGTTGTTTTCAAAGAACCTCCACCTCCTACTCTCTCATCATCACCTGCACCAACCAATCAACTAGATAATGAAGAAGGAGAGGATGAAGAAGAAGATAAGGAATTTCAAATCAAATTAAAAAGACAAATTGAAGAAAGAAAGAGAGCAGAATATGTGAGAAGGAAATCGACGGTTGTAAAGAATGGCGATAAGCCAACTGGTTTGGATTTTTCAAAAATAAAATGTGACCAAGTTCCAGATTTGGAACCTTCTACTGATGTTAAGCAAATCTTTTTATCGGGAAATTTCATTTGTGAATTGAATTGGAATGTGTTTTCTTGTTTGGTTAATTTGAGAGAAATTGATCTATCTCATAATAGAATTTCAAATGTTGATGTCATCTCAAAAAATAACTTGTTGTGTGATAACTTGAGGGCGATTGATCTTTCTTGTAACGAATCTGTTTTGAATTTGGATTCTGTTTTTTCAAATTTAAAACAATTGAAAGTATTGAGATTAAATGATTTGAAGAATTTGAAAAATATTCCTACTGGCCTACCTTATGGTTTGAATGAATTGTACATGTCTGGTTGCGTAGGTGTTCAAGAAATTTCGGAATCTTTTGTAAAGGAGCACGCACTTTTGAGAACACTCGATATGAGTAATACTGGTATAAAATTAATTCCTGGTAGTTTAGCCACTCATACGGAAATTCAAACCGTAATTTTTAGTCATTGTGAACAATTGTTCAACGTTCCTTTTAGTTTTGCTCAGACGCCTAAACTGAGAATGTTGAAATTGGATGGGTGCACAAAACTTGTGTCTCCACCTCCAGCAGTTTGTAAACAAGGATTTTTGGCTGTGATATCATTTATGGGTGGCCATGTAGATGAAACAGTAGCTGTTAAGGAAGAAAAATGTAGTATCATGTAAAATAAATTATCCTTGAGTTGTTAATATTCGTTTATTTAGCATTTATAATCACCTGTTAGCTTCTCTTCTCTCCAAATATCCACTACAAAATCAACAGCATCACTACTGTCTTTTACAGAAGGAATAAAGAAGAAACCATGAGCAGTGTCGTACTGTCTATGCCAAACTTTCAACCCTTCTTCTCCATATTTTTCATACATCCTCACTCCATCATCCCTCAATGGATCATACTTGGCAGTCACAAAAATAGCAGGTGGTAAATCTTTTAATGTATGTGACTTTAGTGGATAAAAGAATTGATTTTTGTAAAAATTATTATCGTTCATTGTCAAATTGCCAAAATAACATTCAAAAAAGAAATCTAACATTTGTTTACTAAGCAATGGAGCATGATGCATCTTCTTTGAAGGCGTATCCTCTCTAGCAGATGGATAGATGAGCACCTGATTAGCAAGTTGAATAGATAGTGGTGGTGCTGTGATAAACTCTAATTCAGTTCCCTTCTTCGTGGGTATTTTCTTATCACGCTTGATAAATGCCATATTGTAAACCAACCCAGCACCGGCACTGTCGCCTAACAGGATAACTTTTGAAAAATCAACTCTGCTCAAGAATTGTTTATCTTGTTGCTTGCTAAGTTGATCAATGTAAAGTAGTGCGCTGTATGCATCTTGAACTGCTGCTGGGTGCGGATGTTCAGGTGCCAGACGATAATCAACAGTAAGTATAATGTTGTTTGATGATTTTGCCATTGATCGAAGGGTTCTGTCGTAGGTGGGTATTTTACCTGATCCGATGGTGAAACCTCCTCCGTGGTAATGAATCACCAATGGTAATTTTTCTTCTTGACAATTCTTTTTTGATGACTGAGCAGGTTGGAATAATCGAGCAGGAATAGAAACGTTTGGTTCAAAGAATGATTTGATTTCAATATCGCGAGTTAAAATTCCATCTTCTGAGAATGTCTCTGTTGTTGGTGCTGTTATCGATAATAAATCCAAACATTTTCGTGAGAACTTTGCACCTGGTTGTGCCCCACAAACGTAGAATACTGCTCTGCTAAGAGTATCAATAAATTTCAGTTGCGGGTCTATCGGCGGCCCGGTAAATATTATATACGCTACACATGCACTCAAAACAGAGGCGAAAAGAAGCAAAGTACGAAGTAAAATTGATTTCATACACTTTGATCACTCAAATATTGTAATGTTTATTTTTAACAAAATTATTGCTTCTTGCTGTTCTTCTCCTCTAGTTTTTGCTCAATGTATGATAGCATCATGTAGTGACCTCCTAACAATGCACCAAACAAGGGCAATGTAAGTAAGAAGTATGGGAATCCCCTAGGTGAAGAGTATGCCCATCTTGAGAATAAAAGTACATTTCCAAATACGTAAGCTGTGGCGTGGGTATAAAGAAGCTTTGTTGGAGCGTCGCTTTGAGATTTTTCTAAAATGTAATGTACTGATAATCCTAATCCCATTAGTAGAACTGGCGTTATGGACCATGGTGTACTTCCCAAGTGTTCATTTGTCACAACTAGCATTAGAGATGTTAGTGATGAGAAGAGCCCATTAAGGTATAGGCGTTTGTTTGCGTTAACTGATGGACTTTTCGATAACCCAAGTAGTACCACTCCATATAACAGTCCTGATAAATAAAGTGGATATATAAACCCTGTAATTAGAATACCACTCATTGTTAATCAAACTTACAAGGTAGTGACAATGGAGAGATCAAGAAATACATCATCAAAAAAAATATATTGACAACAGAAAGAAGGTATCCTAGTTGTCTTGTACCCTGCTTCGATGAAAGGTCTTTACTCTCTGGATTAAGCGATTGTCTTGCTCTATTAATTGCATGATTAACTGTACTCTTTACAGATGATGCGTCTGTTGAATTCTGTTGTGTTGACATTGCGTTTGATTTTGTTTGTTTTAAAATTAGATCCTATATTAATACAAAAATCTAATCTGTTTTTAGGTCCGTGTTACAATAAATATTAATAATCACAATTCAAATCATGAAGGTGAAGATTTGTAACTGCAATCAAAACTTGGTTGATTAGTTATGTTGCCGAAAATAACAAGAGAGCAACTCAAACAATATAACAACCAAGCAAAACAACAATGGATTGTAATAGATAACAAGGTATATGATGTCACCAAGTATAAAAACATACATCCGGGAGGTTGGGAGTCAATCACTGACCAAGCGGGTGGAGATGCTACACGAGATTTTGATAACATGGGAAGAGGTCACCGTGTAGATGCTTTGCCAATCATGGAAGGATTATTGGTTGCTGAATTACACGAAGACGAGCCTTCTGTAAGAACAAAGGAGGATTATGAGCTGTGAAGGGATTATTAGAAAAATTTTAAATAGATTATAGCTTCTACATGTTGTGCGCTTTACTTTCGAAGATCCTTACACGAAAAAAATGTAAATAAATGTAAACATGGGATGAAATGAAGTGTTTTATATTCGTATCATATTTAAACTTGCGAAAACTTTCTCCTCTGAAATACCTTCCTCTACATCCAATGACTCATAAATGTTCTTGGTAGAAGATGACTGCATCTCATCCTCCATCATCCTCTTTTCCTTCTCTCTTTTATTAATTTCTTTCCTGGTCAAATATTCTCCATGATTAACTCTCCGCTTCCTGTCCGCTTCCTTTTGTTGCTTCTTTGTAAGCTTTGGTTGTTCTTGTTGACTGGGTGGTGATGACTTTTTCTTTTCTGCTTCCTCTTGCTTTTTCTGATCGGAGAGAACGCTTTCAAGCACCTCGTCAAACTGGTACTGATGTTTTTTGCAAATTTGTTTTATTTGTTGAACTGGTAAGTACTTACCAATCGTTTCATAAATACGAGCAGAAATGTCACTTATGATTTGTTCATCTTGTAATTCTTCCTCTTTTTTATTTTCTTCTTCTTGTGGCACTTGATCTTGTTCTTGGAAGGAATCATATGATTCTAAAGTGTTTCCATTTTTCACATGAACAACAACATCTACAACGGTGTCAATGTCTTGATTGTACTTCTTCATTAATTCTCTAACAAGTTTTAAGTCGGTTGTTCCTGTGGCTTGTAGAATGACTTGTTCCTCGTCGGTGGGATGTTTGTCTCGATGGTCTGTTTTACATAATTGCTTTTCTGCTGTTTCGGTCTTGGCATGTACGGAATTGTAATGTCTTCCGTCGTGATAGGATAAATGAATGATTTTGGCATCTTTGTGATTGGCTAGTTCGAATGCAGGGGCGTTAAGTTGGTGCACTACAATGTTGACTCCGTGGCACATACTTGCGGCTTGTAGCTCCAAATTACCGCCCCACGTCTTGTCCTCTCTCATCTCTTTAATGTACTAACAAAATTATACAGGTGAAAGTTGCATTACAAACCTCATCAAAATCTTTATCGTAAATGAAGGGTGCGAATTGATCTTTTTGTTCCACCATGTAATTACAAATGCCCTCCCTGAATGTTCTGTAGCTTTTTTCGCTTTGCAACAGTTGGTCGCTTATGGCCCTGAACAAACAATTGCCGTCACCTGTAACCTTCTTTATAAAAAGTCCATGAGACAATAATTGTTTATCCAGATTTTGAAAATTCTGCTCCTCTTCCTCATCTGACTTTGAATGAGTTAAGCACGTTAATATAAATCAAAACAAACATTAGATGCTTTTGATTTTGAATCAGCCTTCACTTTCGGCTTTTTCACCTTATATTCATGTCTCTTTGTACCTTTGCGCCCCTTGACCATATTTTCAGCTCTACGTGGCTTTGTTGAAGTTCTGAAGTGTGGTTTCTTGCTGTTCTAGGATGGCATACCTTTACAATGAAAGAGTTTTAATCCCAATGACACCAACTGACTTGACACCCACTGAGGTAAATAAAGATTTATTACAGTTAAATTTTTTATACTTTATTGTATTGTTCAGCTGCGTCCAAAGTAATACGCAAGTTCAACCCACGAACCGTCTTCCAATATTGCTCTGGCTCTGTCTTCCTCAAGTACATCATTAGTCTCCTTCTTCTGTGAGTCATCTTTTGTAAAGTGCGTTTTGTGGTGTTGTCTTTGTGGTTCTTCTGCATGTGAACAGTCAAATAATTAATTTTTTCAGTCAAGCAGGCAACTATAAGAATGTTAAAATGAAAGTTGAACGAAGAAAACGCACTTTGTACAGGTGTAGATCCAGTGTCTCCTGCAGCTCTTTGGAATCTCTTTACTGCTATTGCTTTGTTTCTTTGATTAATCTCTTTTTGACTTGCATTGTTCCAACTCAGGAGCTGCTTTATTAGTGGGTTGTCATCAACTCCTGCCTCAATAAGTTCATCGCTCGTAAAGTTTCCACGGAACTCTACTTGATGTTGTTGAGAGTCCTTTGACTAGAATTCATGTTAGTTGAAAACAGTAAATTTTTTGTCATACCTGTGGCTCCCACAAATACCTTTCTCTTTTTGGAACAATTATAGGATCCTTTTCGATAGCAGGGTACCTGCTTTTTTCATATTGTGGCCTGTCTGAATAAACAGGGTTTCCTTTTTTATCGATTTTGAGTGGTTGTTTGAATTGAGAATGGGTCAAATGCTTTTTTCCAGGAATGAAATCACCGATAATGATGCGACGTGGTTGTTTTAACGACTCATCGGTTGCTTCCTTTTGTTCTCCTTCCGGGATATCTTTTATTGTGTGATCGTATTTTATTTGTACATCCTTTTGGTATCCATCAGCTTGCACTTTGTTTCTAACTCTCATGTTCAAAGTAATTGATTTATGGAAGGAACGAAAGGATTGATTAGCGACAGGCAAAACTCTCTTCATTTGTGTCGACAACATTGTATTGCTCTTTGTGAAACCAAGTTGACCAAACAAACATTAATAAAATACACGAGGTTTATAAAATTTGTATGTGAAGTTTGTTTATTGATTATTTCTTGGCTTTGAGTTTTGTTTTCAATTGAGCAGATAGCCATTCAAATCCTTCCCGGAGACCATCTCCTGTTTTCGCGCAGGTGGGTTGCAGCTTCCATGCTCTCTTACTTAAACCTGTGGTGGTACTGGTCAATCCTAAAATATCTGTCATATTTTGAGCGCTCTTAGCACTTGAATTATCCATTTTGTTCGCGCAGATTAATAGGATGGCCTCCCTCAATTCGACATCTTGCAAGACGGCATGTAGAATTTCTCTTGCTTCTTCCATGCGTTCTTCATCTTCTGAACTATCAACAACAAAACATATGGCATTGGCATGCTTGTAGTAACTTTTCCAAAGGGACCTAAACTGGTCCTTCCCAGATAAATCCCACGCTGCAAGTTGGAATGACTTCTCCTTTCCCTTAAAGTGGGTGACAGAGTGACCAACTGTGGGCTTGATTTCGTTGTCGTCTGCGGATGGAGTGAAGTCGTTCTTACAAACCTGGATAATTGTCGACTTTCCAGCGTTGTCAAGTCCAAGGAACAGGATTTGAGCGTTGGTGATAGTAGAATTGCCCATTGCTGTTTTTGCAAGTAAGTGATGGATGACACTGAAGTGGTCAACTGAAAGTTTGTACAACGATACATGATGTCAAGCCGAAAAGGTATATTAAATTAATTTTACATGATTACTACAATACGGCTTAGGTGGTTTGTTTCTTTTTTTCTGTATTTATGCCCAATCTCATGGATAGTGTATCTGCACCGATAATCTCCTTAATCTTATCGTCGTTCAGTAATGAGATCGATGTGTTATCTTCCTCTTTACTGCTTTCAGTTATAGTGTTACCCATCTTTGTTAGTGTCTCCTTCAACATTTCTGTAAATTCTATCACCATATCCTCCTTCTTTTGTTTCTGCTCCTCAATCTCTTTGTTTTTCATTTCGATTATTTGATCCTTCTCCTTCTTCGTTTCTTCCAAAGCTATTTTACTCAAAGCCAATCTATCGTTTAATAAGTTGTTCTTGTTCTCTGCGTCGTCTATTTTATCAAGAAGTGTTCTTTCCATAGTTTTGTATTGTCTAATCATGTCAGAGGCAATATGAAAGCGTTCCTATCAAAACAATTAGTTATTTCGGACGACAATTTTCTTTTACCATCTTTTCTTTCTCAAAATCTTCATCTAGTTGCTTCAATCTTTCTCTCATCTCCTCCTTGTCTGATTTTGCTCTTTGAGTTTGTTCAGTTCTCAGCATCATGAATCTTTCAAGAGACTCGATACGAAGCTTAGCCTGCTGTAGCTCTTCTTGAAGACCTAGTATAATATCTGCTTCACTTTTCTCATTCTTTCCTGATTTCTTTGATTTAGCAGGAGCTGTTTTGGGTGGCATGTTGGCGTAAACAAGATTCCTCCAAAATTGCGATCAACCGATGTCGTTGTTTTACAAGATACGTTTACAATGGAAACACTGAAATATCCAAGTCAACTAGAAGAAGCAGACTTTGGTGAAGTTCGAAGACAAGAATGTTTACTTGTACACACAGACTTGAAGTACATGAAAAAGCAACCAAACATGAAACCCCATAAACTAGAAATATTTCCAAACCATGTTAACAAACGGTTTTGCATAAGAGCTGAAATGACGCTACCATTCGACGTGGAGGAGGAAAGAGCGAGTATCATCATTGAAGACGATAAATCGAAGACTAGAGACCCAGTTATAGAATTCAGACAAGTAAAGTCCACAATCATTCCAGTTGGGACGCATGAAAGTTTATCATATCAAAAGTTTGATTATTGTTTATAATATTTGACATTAGTAGGATTGAGGAATTGTGCAAAAGTGTAGAGGGTGATGAGGTTTGCATTGCTTTTGTTGAAAATGATGGTCAGATATGCTACTACAATTTAAGACTGAGCACTGCTGACTTTTAATAAACATGTTCTATGAATTATTCTTTTATTTCTTTACGATTTTTTCAAAATCAATACACTGCAGTATGCAAACTATCACTCCAAATAGGACTAGTGATACGTGGAAAACAACCGAGTACCATCTTAACTCGTTGTTCCTTCGCAAAATGACTAAATGCACTGTTACAGGCAAGAAGTATATGTAAATAAGACCACTTATCGCACCTACATAACTCAAAATAATACCAACCTCACCATAAAAGCTGGCGAATGTTGTTGTTAAAAGAACAATCACAAAATTTAATAAAAAGATTGCCAAGTATCCCGGATCTTCTTTTTCAATAATCACAGATGTCCTTCTCCAAAATCTCCAGTCTGACTTGAAGATTTGTGCTCTCACAATGTATAACAGCAATGGGAAAATGCTCATCAACTGCAGCAATGTCATGCTTCTTGCCACGTTTGCAAAAATATCATCCGCTGAAAACTGATTAAAAAAGTTTTGTTTGATTTCGTCACTGTATCTGAAAGCAATCGATCCCATCACACCTGGTATTAAATAACAAATTCCTCCCAAGATGTAAGCAATTCCAGTATCTCTTCTTGTGTGTCGGAGCGATCTCTTTGATGCGAAAATGCTTACGATAGTATTATGTATGAAGAAGCTCAAGTTCAAAAAACCTAAAAGTTTTGGGAAGCCCAAACTAAAATTTTCTAAATGGTTTACAAAGACGATAGGGATTGGTGTAGGTGTTGGCGTTGGCGTTATCGTAGAATCATTCAATGAAGGCAAAAATGCGTTTGACATATTCATAGGTTTGGGAACAGTTGTCTCTGGATGAGCAATTGCATAACTGCTGGAATAAATAATAAAAAATAACGAAAACAAGACGAAAAAAACTCCAAAAGAGTTAAATTTGATTAACAAGGTTAAGCGCTTCATACAACAAATAGGAAACAGAATCATGGCAATGGCCAGACTTGATAATAAATCCTTAATAAAGTATTCTTTCTCCATCCACAAAAAATCATTTGACCTGTCTTTACCCTTGGTAGCCAAGTGATAAATGCATGTCACAATGCTTTTTAAAAAGTCCTTCATGTAAATGTGATAACCGATAGATGCTGCCAACATGATCAAAATGCTGGCGACGAGAGCAAGTATTTGTGACCATCTTCCTAAGTGATGTACGCAAACTTCCGAAAAGTCAACAATATCTGATCCCGTAAACTTTGGTTTTATCAAGCGCAACCTGATATCGCTATCTGGTGGAGATGTCGCCACTTTCATCAAATGTTTGTGAACTTTCGAGTGGCGCGTAATAAGTGTGCATGTGTAGTAGGAAATTAATCCCACACAAAAAAATATAATCACACCTAGAGTGAGACCGCTTTTATAAAATCCCCAGGGCATCAATAAAAATGTGGATCCAATCATTGTACTCCAAATCGAAAAAATGGTACTAATCGAACCCGCTTGTGGATCGTGTCCTTTTGTTTTTACTTCGTCTCCTCCAAATACATCAGTATCTGTATCGCTCGCGGATGGTGGATTGGTTCCATAGTCAAGAGACGGTGCATCTTGTGAGAAGTCAACCCTATCAACCACAGACATGACCGTTTTCAATTTCAAAGCGGTTGACTCCTACCCATGGGTGTCGGAAAGTTGTCGGAAATTAACATTGCATGGTGGTAGGACGTCATACTCCTCGGGCAACAGTGCGATCACTAGTAACTATTATAAAATAAAAGGAAATGATTATTATTACTGTTTTGTACATGATTGTCGGGTTGGAGTTGTATTTATCTTCCTATGGTATCTGGAGTTTCTTAGGTCAATTTACTAGCCCTAGGATTCTAATTAATGGAGTAACGGGGCAACTAACTCCTAAAATCCGGAAATATTTAGAACAACAAAGTTTACTGGACGAGATTTCACGTTGTCATCCTCCTAACCCCAAAGAACCCGAGAAGTAACAGTAACAGTAATTTAAAAATGTCTTGCATCCACCTCAACAGAATACAACCACCACCAAACAGTGCAGAGGATTTGCAGTTTTTGGGTTTCAATCAAGACTTTAGCTGTGTAGCCGCGGGTGTTATTAATGGTTTCCGCATATTTAACTGTGATCCATACAAGGAGACTTTTAAGAGAGGTATGGTTTTTGTTAATATTTACACACCAACTAAAAAAAAAAGAATTCTCTGGTAGCATCGGCATAGTAGAGATGCTTTTTCGTTGTAATATCTTAGCCATCGTTGGAGGAGGTAAAGATCCAGCATACAGTAACCAAAAAGTAATTTTGTGGGATGACAACCAATCCACACCAATAGGAGAGCTTACTTTTAAAACAGAGGTCAAAGCTGTTAAGCTTCGCAGAGACAAGTAAGCATTTTTCTACACCTTGAATAAAAACTAACCGCAATAGGATTGTTGTTGTTCTTGAAAAGTTCGTATACGTATATAACTTTGACAAGTTGGAGAGGCTTAGAAAGTTTGAAACCATACCCAACCACAAGGGTCTGGTGGCCTTGAGTCCCATTGACGACTGCGTTCTAGCTTTTCCACATACCCAAAAAGGTGTTGTCAGAGTAGAATTATTTGAATCAGAAAAGCACAACCTAATTAACGCCCACGATAGTAACATTAACTGTATCAGTTTAAATATGGAGGGGACCAAGTTGGCCACTGCTTCCGAAAAGGGAACATTGATCCGCATCTTTGACACCATCACCGGACAAAGACTACAGGAGGTGAGAAGAGGAACGGATAGAGCGGACATTTACAGCATTGCCTTCAGTCCAGACTCAAACTTTTTTTGTACATCATCAGACAAGGGTACCATACACATCTTTGCTCTACAGAACGGAAACGACCAAACTCAAGGTTCTCCAAAAGACATTAACGGAAGCTCGATGCAGTCAAGTACGACTTCAATGACTGGTGGTGAGATTGTGAACAGGAAGAGCAAGTTGAGCCTGTTTGGAGGATACTTTAGTAGCGAATGGAGTTTCTCATGGTATAAGGGACCAGAGTGCCCAAGTGTTTGTTGCTTTGGTCAGGACTCAAAATCTGTCGTGGTGTTCACTGCTGAAGGTTCATGTATCAAATTGTCATTTGACACTAAGAAAGGAGGAGAATGTATTAGAAAGAGCTTTGCTCGTTTTTTAAAGAAGAAATAAATGTTTTTTAAAAGAAGATTTTAATGTTGTTTTTTTTAAATGTTAGTACGGGACCGATAGGTGACCGTCGTCTAGAAACTGTGACTTCATTACGGGTGTTCTGGTGAAACTTCTATTTAAAGTGACACTTTTTGGTGATGAAGTCTTGTTGGATGGGGATACTTGTTGGTAGCATTTGTAGCCGTATGATTTCGAACTTGTTTCCATTGAGGGGAGTTGGGAAATGTCTAGGAGTTCTAGTTGAACAGGCCTTCTAAATGAGGCCCTTGAAATGGAAGGTGACGGAGATTTGTTGACCTCTTTTTTTGAATTTGTATTGAGTTGTGCCATTGAATTGGACTGCTTCGTATTTGTGGGTGTTGCAGCTCTTTTAATTTGTAGACTGTCAAGGTGTCGCCTTGATGGACTTGTATGTTGCGATATCATTGTGCTGTTGTCGAACCTCTGATTAGCTTGTCTCCAAAACTGTGACCCCCTGGTAGAGGTGAGGTCACTCATTCAAGTTTCCTGTCTATTTACTGTTTGTTCCCTTTAGCGGCTTATTTTTATCATCTTGTAAACATACCGGACTATCTTTAAATGTACATCATTGAATATTTGAGAAGAACAGTAAGGCAATCATGTAGTAGAACAGTATATATTATTGCTATAAGTTTCTCTTAAGGTTCAAACCACATCACATCAATCACGGACTACCTTCAAATTTGAAAGTTTAGAAAGCCCGTCATTTGTTATGTTATTCGCACCCTTCTTAAACAGAGTATGTAGATGGATCAATGGGAAGATTCCGGAATCAGTAATTTGACTACAATGGCTTACATCAAGTAGACGCAGGCTCACGAGTTGCGATAAACCATCATCGGTTATCAAATGACATTTACTCATATAGAGGCGTTTTATCAAGTGCACAATTCCTTGATCTGTAATGTAGTCACAATAGCTTATATTTAAGATTTCTATCCCTTTTAAATATGATAACCCAATGTCGGTTATTTCGGAGGCCATGATGTCAAGACATTTGATTCCAGTTAAGTAGGACAGACCATCGTCTGTGATGTTGGGACAACCAAAGATGTTCAGTGAGTGCACACCCGTTAGATGCGATAAACCGACATTTGTAATGTTCCTACAAAAACTGATGACCAACGTATGGATCCCTTTCAAGTAAAATAAATCATTATCTGTCACGGAAAAATAATGCTTCATTTCTAAACTATGTAGCCCAGAAAGCTGACTCACATCCACTTTAGAATCTGTGGGCAATTTTAATACAATGTGTTTGTATGGTATCTTGTGAATAGGTTGATAATACATGTTGAAGCTCTTGTTGCACATAAGATAATCGAAATCTCTAAAATGATATGCAAATTTACATGTCCGACTGTTTGGTTATATTATATTGCCTTTATAATTTATTATCAAACCTGAATGAAAGCCATTCCTCTGTATTCAAATACAAAACGACAAACGACATCGCATCTCCAATCTGTAGGAAGTCTTTGTTGGTCATTTTTCAAGTCAATATTTCAAACATCAATACTATTACAATGGGAGTATTCAATTTATAGTTCTTTATTATTTACATCAGTGCTAACTAAAGGTTCATATTTATCATCCTTTTGTAGCAAGAATAAAAGTTTTTTCATGTCATTAGTTGATCTTTGTACTGCTGTAAATAAATTTGGCCCGACAGCCTGTCTTGATTTTTCATTCAAAATCCAATCAATGAGTGCGTCATCTCGCATAACGGTCAGTATCAAAGGATAGTTCGACTGTGAAGCATGCCTTTTTGCTTGTTTGGAAAATCCAGAAAAGCTTACAAGCACACCCGTGAATACATCGACTGGTGCATATTGAGACAATGTTCCTTCTAATTCTCGCACGATCTTTATGCTTACGGGTTTCTTCTCTCTTTTACACTGCCCTATTACTGGCACCATTCGATCAGTTTGAAAAACTCCTTTGAAATCTATTCCTCTATCTCCTGATGCTCCAACTAAATCCACCTTTGCGACATTGAAAGAATACTTATTATTGAGAACATTAATGCTTTCTTCTTCATATAAAAATCCCTGTTTTTGTGGACTCAAAGCTTCGGATGTAGCATTTTGAATTGTATATGACCGAAATAGTGGCCTTGGATAAGTCTTGATATGTGTTACAAACCTCCTCATGTTGAATCAATTAAAGTCATTGTAAAAAACAAAATATACGCACGGATTCAATTCAGTCTTGCACTTGTTACTCGATAATGAAGATGTTCACACCTGACAGTCATACACAAACAAATCATTAACATCAAAGCAGTTTTTTATCTATGGAAATTCCACACATTCTAAAAAGTTCATCTCTTTTAAATGGTTTCATCAGTACTTCATCCGCTCCACATTCTTTAATATACTTGATAAAAGACGCATCGTTGTGACCAGAAGATGATATTACAAACATTCTTGTGCCAGTAGACCTCTCCATTTCACGTAACTTTGCAATGACCTCACTTCCAGTCAAGAACGGCATCTCTTCGTCTATGATAAGTACATCAAAAAATGTCAACCCACACTCATTCAACAAATCCAAACATTTTTGTCCATCTTCTGCTGTTTTTACAAGATGCCCGCTACTTCTTATAATTTCGGACATTATTTTCAAACTGGTGCGATTGTCATCAACAATCAAAAACTTTTGAATGGTATCGCTCTTGTGAATGTTGGCGACCGCTTCGTTATTTACAACTTGAGGCCGCAGCTGCTCCTTACTATTTCCTAATTCTTTTGTCGACTGGTCGTTCTCTATTACAACGAATTGAAGCATTTTATCTACTATTGTTTTGATTTTGGATGCACTCTCTAGAATGCTGAATAGGTTGTCGTCCTTATAGCCGCGCCTTATAATGTCATCTGTGCCCAAAATGACACTACTTAATGGTTGCCTTACGTCATGGGATATGGTACCGGAGCAACTAGAATTTCGTGGAACTTTGTTCGAACTCTCAAGAATGTCAAGTCATTTTGTGGGTTCAAGTCTCTAACTACCGAACGTGCTTGTGCTGTTAGCTGAGTTATTAATGATGCATATTTAATCTTCAGGTCGTTATCAAGGTTGGATCGAATGGGTATTCCCTCCGCGTTTACTATTACCAATCCCTCAACGCCTTGTTGAGAGGTTATTCTTTTTAGGGTGTCTTCTATTTCGCTCTATACAGTTAATGTAATCCAGAGAAAGCTCAAAGTTACCATTACTCTTTTTTCAAATTTGGCGCCAGCACCGGTATTTACAATTTTTTCGGATGAGAGTAGAAGAACTTAAAATTGATAACATTAGAGAACTAGTAATGCTACCGTTATCTATAAGACAACTCGCATCGCAGATTCGGCTTTGTGCAGAACTAGAAATGGTGCTAGGACATTAAAGTAACTTGGATAATATAAAGGGTATTGTAAAAACCTTTTTAATAGCAGTGTTTTAAAAATAAATTCAAACAAATAAAAAATGAAGACGGAACCAAGACTGCAAAATATCGCGAAAATGATGTCTCCAGGAGCAAGAATATGCCCTTCACAAAATGGAGTATTTGCAATTCTGTTAGAACAAAAAGATATTTTGGGATTAATATGGAGTTATACGGCACTGGACAAGGAGTCTAGAACAAATTTGAAGCTTGTATCGTCGAGATTCTTTATAGACTATGTAATACCATTCGCACACGACCACAATCTGTACATTAAACATCCACCACAAGACGTTAAAAAGACAGTTAAGTGTTACATAATAAGAGACAGTAAGAGAAAGAGATATATGATGTACGAAGATGGTACTGACAAATTTTTAATGTCAGCACAAAAACATTCTCGGTTTATGAAAGGCTGCCACTACGCAATATCACTTATCGAGGACGATGTAGATGGCGAACACGTAATAGGATACCTATCTTCCAATTTTGCTGGAACAAAAATGGAAATCATTCGCCTCGACTCGAAAGGAGCCCTTATACAAGCAGGTGCAATCCATTTCAAAACACTTTTGTACTTTAGTTCAGGACCAAGACGTCTTCAAATTGCAATACCTGAACCCTGTAAAAATCAACAAATCGAATATTCAAAAGAGTCAACAATGTCAAATACATTGTTATCAGATCAACACGAAGGACTAGTCGTGGCACAGAACAAAAAACCCAGATACTGTCCAAACTCAAGAACATATAGTTTAACATTTAATGGAAGAGTTACACGACCTTCGGTAAAGAATTTTCAAATCTCTCACCCAGAGTCACCCAACAGAGTCATCATACAATTCGGGAGAGTCGGAAATCATAAATTCAATATGGATTACAGTCACCCTTATTCTGCTTTTCAAGCCTTTTGTATAGCTCTGAGTTCTTTTGATTTTAAATTAGGTTGTAATTAAATAAAAAAATCTATTTTTAATCTTAAACAACCTTCCTCTTGTCGGTAATAATCTTCAACACATGTGTCTTATTTACAGGCGGTCTAGCGGGCGAGGTTTTATTAGATTTGATCTCAACGTGGGGACCAAATTCAGATATGGATGAACAAGTATCGTCCTCTTCGTCAGAATCAGTAATGTCCGTAATCTCCGACATGTCATCCATGTATTTTCTGACCAACCTTCTATTGGTGCGAACGGGTGGCTGAGGTCTCTCTCTGGTCGCCTTCTCTTCTATTCTCTCCACTTCGACCGTCTCCTTCTCTTCCTCCGCTGGTTGTTGCTTTACTTGCTCCTCCTCCTCTTCTTCTTCCTCCTTTTCAACAGCCTTTGATTCAATCTTCACGTTCGCTGCCGACGGTTGACGATGATGCACCACTGATACCACGACATTGTTAGGGTTCACGATAATGGGCGGAGAAACATTCTTCTTTGGCGGCGCAGTTTTCGGTGGCGCAGGCAATGGCTTTCCGGTTTCTATATTTTTATGACTTGTCGTCGATGAGGTGTTCGCTGTTGCAGACGAAGCATTGGTGTTCGTAGCTGATGAAGATGCATCCTGATCCATTGCATTCAAATCCTTATCGGTCGATAAATTTCTGGTCAAGGATGCCGGCGTGCTCTTCTTGACTGGAGGAACTGGTAACGGTATGCTCTGATGTTTTGGTCCTTCTTCAGCATTCGTCGACGCAGATGAAGATGCTCCAATCATTAATGGTTTTCTACCAAATGCAAAAGTATATAAATGTCTCAGCATCAAGACGTCATATAATGTGTTTTGTAAGGAGCAGATTGAAAGTCGGTTGGTGCTTGATTCTGTGATTTGATTGTTCTGAACGTATACCTCGTGTACGAATCCTTGTCTTTCGTATTCGCTTCCAATGTGTACCCAACTTAGAATGTGATCGTCGACTTTGGCGCGCTTTCCATTCACGTCAACGACCAATACTACAAAGTTATTTCCGTGCTTGAGATGGGTCCTTAGACTTTGAATGTGAGAGTTACGTGCACTGTTGGGCAACGCAACATAAATGTATAAATGTGTTTTTTGTTCGGTTGGTTGTTGGAATTGTTCAATGTCATCTCCTATTACGCACTTGTGGTACTCTATTTTGACGCTATTGCTGTTGTTTTGATTCTTGACTCCATATGTTGGTAGGTTTTGTATGAGGTCCATCAATGCATCTTGAAGTTGCGTATTGTCGTCGCTGCTGAAGACTACGATGACTTTTAAGGATTGCTTTTCGATTGGATTTTCGAAGAACTTGTTGATGGACTTGAGTATGTTGATCCTCCAGTTGAATTGTTCGGTCTCTACGCGCCTGTCTTGCTCTGGCAATGTTTGCGTTTTGGAATGGGCTGATATCCTTAGTTGTCTAATCTCTTCTCTCATCTCTATCAACTCACGATCCTTGTCTGCTAATTGTTTGCGAAGTTGGGAGGAGGCATCGTTGTTGTGCGCTTGACCTCCGTCTCCAGCGGTGTTGCTGTTAATGTCCTGTAGCAAGTTCATTATTGAGTCTACTTTGCCATCAAGAGGGTGCTTGCTGTTTTTTTGTAAGGCCTCTACTTTCTCTACCTTGACGAGGATTTTATCCAAATGACCAGCGAACATGATTAGAGTGTTCATGATCTCATCGTTCTGTTCTGGTTGGTTCACTTTTACGTTCAATAGTCTTAGAACTTCCCTTATTTCTAGTAGAGCTTTGTTGTCCAAGTGAGCTCCTTCTGTCCCTCCTAAATGTCTAGCGTCAGAGACTAATTCTTTGATTGACACCATTTGCTCAAGATTTTTATCCAAAATGTCCTGCTTATCCCTAATTTGGTTTTTTAAAACCTGTTTTAAATATTTTATGCTGGCATCTTTTTGTTCCTGTAACGCCTTCAGATGCATGTCCGTCATACCGGCAATAAATGTTTCACTACTCTTTTTTTGTTCATCTAGCTTTTTCAAGAACAACTCCTGTTGTTGGGCCAGAGATTTTGAGAAAGACTCGCTTAGTAAATCTATACTTTCCTTGTTCAGTTGGGTTGGTTGGGGGTTGTTTGAAACGCTAGCTGGTTTATGGTTATACGAGTCCCTAAGTTGCTGCTTTATTAACGATTGGAGCTGCGTTGTTTGCTCCTCTGTTTCCATATGTTTTGTTCCCCTAACGATTTGGTCAGATAATTTTGAAGGAGGTGCGTCCATTGCGTTATTCTTTGATTGCCACATGTGCTATTTTCGCCGAACAAAGGATTGTAACTATATTTCACCAAAACAGTTTTATGGATTCAAAAATAAAAGTAATGAGCCTTTTTTGCGATGGTTATTGCACTCCTCGTCCATTCATCAAGGTTTGAGTGGGTTAGGGCACGTTTCAAGTTTTCTTAAAACTTATTTTCTAATTGACAATGACCTCCATAATTGAACATCACCCTGACTGTTCTTGATGTGAAAAGTCAAGTTCTGTTGATGAATGTGACACATAATGGCCTGCAAGTTCTGGTGTTAAATTGTACTGTACTATAATAAACACTGTTTGGGTTTAACTAATTTTTTATGATTGCTGTACTTAAACAGACCGATACAAGTAGCATTTACATTATTCCTTTTTCCATCATTATTAGATAGATGAAAACACAACCAACCAATCAACACAACACGAGGATAGCTCTGACAAGTCTTTCTCATCCTTCATGGTCTTGTTTATTATGGTGGATATGTATGACTTGCTGGATTTGCTTCTTGTTTTCTTACAGGGCCATTTTCCCATGTTAAGTTCGTAGAATCTTCTCTTCAGCGTTGATAGACTCACACCTAGATGGTGACAAGCTTCGGCTTGTGACATGGATAGGTATTTTGATATCTTTTCGGCAGATAAGCGAGGATGCTTCTTTCGGGGCTTTTTATCGAAAGGGTTCTCTGTTATGAATGTTATGCTCTTCGATGTCATTGTGTTTGTCGGAGTGTTTTTTTATCCATATGACCTGAACAGATATATGTATATCCGAACCGAGCTCGTTCTTTGAGATTTTTAAAATAACCATATTGGTATATAGCCTAACCAAATTCAAACTGTTGTAAAAAAAGATGCACAAATTGTTCTTCCAGTACCTTCCAAGTCAGTGTGTGAGAAGATTCTCCGAGAGGAAATTGTCCATCGAACTGACAAGGAATGTGAAGTCTACTGTACATAATCCCGTTCTTACGAGAGATTTTATATTTGAGTCGCTGTACCACAAGGACCATGGGTATTTTAGCAACATATCAGAGAGATTAATTTTTCAAGCGACCAAAGCACCAATCCTCAATATCGACCAACAGCTATTGGATTTTAGTAGAATAGAAGATGAGGTTGATTACGTTGAATGCTTACACGATTTGTATAGCAATGGCAGACATGCCTGGGGAACTCCAGTAGAGTTGTACCAACCTTGGTATGGTCGTGCGATCGCTGACTACATTATAAATACAAGAGATGCTGATAAACCTCTTATTATATATGAAATTGGTGGAGGTAATGGTACTTGCGCACTTTCTGTGTTAAATTACCTTAGAGAGTATTACACACCAATATATGATCAGTCACATTATAACATTATAGAAGTTAGTAAAGCTTTACATGAAATTCAAGTCGAGCGGATGCAGGACGCAGGACATCTACACCATTTTACATCACACAATTTATCCGTAACAGACTGGAGGGAAGTTATAGAGGGCGAAGTTTTTATAATAGCTCTCGAGGTCATGGACAATCTTCCTCACGACAAAGTTGTCATCCATAACAATCCCAGAGCAGCCCATCCCATCACTCAAACATGTGTCATACCAAAAGTAGGCACCATCAATAGCAGAGGCGACCAAGTATATGAGGAAGTCAACTTACCCTTGGAGGATCCCCACATCATTCGTTACATGGACTACATGAATAAAATAGAGCACGATCGTGAGCTGATGAGATCGTTGGAACCAATAGTACTTTTCGACGAAAAAGACACCGGTTACTACGAAGGTATGAAAGACATTCGTCCTTTCCACGGCAACTTGTTCCTGAAGGCCTTGAAGAGAATTGCAGATTCGGCGGTGGAGACATTCAACAATAGTTTCACACAAGGCCAGACAGAATATTACATTCCCACCATGCAACTAATGATGTTGGACGTGTTCAATTGTTACTTTCCAGGACACAGATTGATTCTCGCTGACTTTGATTACCTACCAGAAGCCGACAAAGATCCTGGTATCATCAATGCACCTTGCGTTCAGAGAAAATATAGGTCGTTGACTCCAAAACTGGACACAAAGAAGTTTATGCAGTTGGCCAAGATGAAATACATGGAGGGGAAATCAATTGACCAGACAGTGAGAGAAAACAGCGAGACTACATATGTGAGCAAGAGCTTCAACAGTTATTTGGTTCCGAAGGGAAGCTGTGATATCTTCTTTGCTACGGACTTTAAGCAATTACAAATTGTTTATGATAGGTTGACTCAAGGTAGAAGAGGTTCATTGGTGATGAAGAACAAACAGTTTATGGAGAAGTGGGCTAGATGCGAGAGGACAACTACGAAATCAGGCTATAACCCGTTACTTAAGGACTATGGTAACTTTTCTTTCTTTTTGACATAAAAAATATGCTTTGTAATTCTTTTCTGTTGTTCTATTCTTGGTTTGTTTGACATTACAATGTTTAAAGTCACTCGATGTTCACACACCCAACTTTCAAGATTCGTCACGCCGAAAGTATTATTGTTAGCTACTTCAAATTGTAGAAGACTTGTTGGTAAAGGAATTGGAATAAAAGCACCCCAACGTGGGAGACAAATCATAAATTTTTTAAACCAAAAGGACGACATAACACCTCACGACTTGGAATCTGTAAACAAAGATGTGTATACTTCGGCATTCGAAGCCCTTTTGAAAAAGGCAAAGGGTTTATATCAAGCTATGCCAGAGTATAATTCACCAGGCACACGAATCCTACAAAGCAGAATAAACGCAGAGTATGACAAAAGAGGTTAGTACAAAATGTTTATTTTAATTCAACATTTGCAGTTCCTGATAAAATGGTATCATTACTTAGAGAGGCAATGGGCGCATTCGGTTTTTATAACTCGTACCGTCACAGTCTGAAAATCTCAGAATTGGAGAAGAATGAACTCCGTTCAACCATCCTGGGCCAAATGCTAGAAATTACGCTTTTAGGCAGAAGCAGCTATTGGCATGTTTTAGCTGAGCAACTTATTTCCACTGAAAAACAGGATGCAATTACCAATCAGCACATGATTGAAATTCTCAGAACGTGTGTATACAACAACACAAACTTCAAGTTCCCTCTTTCCATTTTCGAAAAGCTAACATCAACGATGGAATTAAAACCCACAGCAGAAACCTTCGCCTTATTTTTAGAATTGATGCACAAAAACAATTGTGCAAAGATTGATCAAGTACAGGTATGCTAAAACATTACAAAGTAACACTCTAACCATGGATCAGATGTTGCTTAAAAAAATGAGAGATGAATATAAATTGGAGCCGACCACCAGCGTCTACATTTCCTTGTTACAGATCATGTCGCAATCTGGCGATTACAAAGCGTTTCCGCTGTTCGCAGTTTTGATGAAACGTGACATTTCACACCAACAGTTGGAAGTAATGTTTGACTCGTTGATGAGATCATGCGTAGAGAACAAATTACAACTACAATACAGCTTCAGAGTGTTCGAAAGAATAGCCAGTCATCAATACGTAAAGCTAACCGATGAAAGAATCGCATTATTCGTCAAGTGCTGTCTAATCAACAACAAACCAAACATTGCAAAGTCCCTCCTCAACACTATACTTTTCGACCAATTGGAAACCAACGAATGGGATCCGTCGTTACGGAAGTCGAACACTTTGATTGCTTCATTCTTGGAAGTCATGAACCATGAAAAATTACATCGCATCACACCAGAAGCATACAGATTATTGTGCAACGTTATACATGATAAAAAAAATGTCATGACCGTTCCCATTCTGGAGCAATTACTGGAGGCCTACACACAATCAGAACAATACGAAAGTGCATTCGATTTATTCAAGACTTACAAAAAGATGTGCGAGAAGTATAATTCCATAGATCACTTTGATTCCAGAATATTAAAAAAGGCTTTCGTGCTGTTCCAACGCAAAAGAGATTCTTATCATGCTGTTCAGTTGTTCACCCAAGCTTGTAATAATAGAACTCTTACAATGGACATGGAAGCTCTTGATGAATTATTAAAAGTATTTATAGAAACAAAGGAATATGTTATGGGATACAAATTCTACTTTGAGTTATCCAAATCACAAAATGAAATGAAGGAAGCCAATCTTTCGGGTGTACCAAAGCCTGAGAGGATATCACAACAACAGGTCACCGCTGATGATCGAGATACACGTCCCAAACGCAAACAAAAGATGATCGTGACTGCGCCACCAAAGATTAAACTAGAAGCCAGCACAGTCACTGGACTGGACAACATTAGAGAAACAGTTCACAAGTTGGGTCAGTTGGCCAAAGTTGAAGATTCACTATACATTCACAGAAGTCAATCAAGTGGCATCTAAAATAAAAGAACTTGTTTTAATACAATTTTTAGTTTACATGTAATGTTCTAGATCAAGTTTCCAAACATTTCTTTGACGCGCTTCACTATACTAAACTTTCTTTTGGGCTGCTTCCCTTGTTTGTTCGGCCTCATCATATCTTCTTGTTGCTGTTCTGCATCTTTTGCAGAAATCTTTCCTACTTCTCCAAACTTATAAGTGTTCAACTGACTAACCAAATGTCTTTGTTCAATGTCCTCAAGTTGCTCTCTTGAGTATCCGTTCATCTCCATAATTGTGTAGTAAGCTTCCTTCTTGATGTCGAAAGAGTCCTTGAGATCATCCTCGAACGAAAAGTCAAACTTGCCACCAGAGTTGGTAATGTCTCTGGGATCGTAGTACTGTTCAAAGTATGGGTGTCTGAGAGCGTCTGCAGCGCTAATCCTCTTCTCGTGGTTGAACTGTAACATCTTCTTCATGAGGTCGATCGCTTGTGGATTGGCTTCTGGGAACAAGTCTTGGAAGTTGATTCCTCTGCTGTATGGGAGTTGGTTGACAAAGTCAATTCCTTGTTGGCATCCTTTAATGTTCTCTGGAACAGGCGTGCCGAGAATCTTGATGATGAGTTTCATCTGTTCGATGGGACTCTTTCCTTGGAATAAAACTCTTCTGGTCAACAACTCTGCAAAGATGCAACCAACACTCCACATGTCGGTCTCCTTGCTTACGGTGCTATTGTTGAGTAGCAATTCGGGTGCTCTGTACCATCTTGTTTGTACGTAGTTGGTGCTCATCGTTGGGTCGAGGTCGAAATCAATTCCTCTAGCCAAACCAAAGTCACAAAGCTTCAACTCACAGTCGCAGTTTAGAAGAATGTTTTCTGGCTTCATGTCTCTGTGAAGTACGTCAGCACTGTGAATGTATTGCAGGGCTAGCAGCAGCTGATACATGAAATACTGTACATGTTGGTCGGTCAAGGGTTGTTTACTGTTTAAGATGTCCCTGAGGTCAGCTTCCATCAGGTCAGTTACAAAGATTACATCGCCGAACGAGTCAAAGTTCTCTGGAGGAATCACTTCGACCAGGCTCACAATGTTTGGGTGTTGAAGGTGTTTAAGAATCTTCAACTCTCTTAGAATGCGCTTCTGAGAAAGAAGCGATCGATATGGGGCAGTATCCTTGTCTTTTTGGGCAGTGTTCTTCACGTTTCTTTTATTGCGATCGCTACCCCTTTGGAATATATCCTTGTTCTTTTTGATGGCTACCTTCTCTCCAGTTTGAATGTTTTTACTTGAGCATACAAGGCCATAACTACCTTGCCCAATTATTTTCTTGATTTGATACCTCTTAGGGATACGAAATGTTTCATTGTCTATTGTTACTGTGTGGTATTCATCTTGACGGGGAGGTTGAAGGGGGGATGGCTGACTATCGGTTGCCATTGTATCATTACCCTCGATTTCATAATCTGCAGAAGTGTTCATCAAGTCGTCTCGGTTAGCCTCTTTACTTGGCGAGAGCACTGCACCTGGTGAGATGGCAGTGTTCATCATATCGTTAGCAGGTGACAAGTGGCCTTTACCACCTGGTGGAGCCGTAGCAGTAGTTATATGTGTCATAACATTGTCGGATACCATTGATGTGTTATTATAATTATATGGTGTGGGTATGTTGCGTGCGGATTGGATGATAATTGCGATCTTAAAAATATCTTGATTTATTTGGGTTTCTATGTTTAGATTCGAATCATGCAATCGGGCAATATCATCTTAAATATAGATGATCTCTTAAATTAACGTTAAGATAACAGAAAATGATAATCTAGAATCACTCTTACATGCATGGACACCAGTAAAAAAAACCAGATATCTGCTCTTTATTTTTCAAAAATGGAATCCACTGGTGTGAAAAAGTCATAAATAGATTTTTGATAAATTTAAAATGATTCATTGTACTTTATTGGAATGTCGTCATTGCTGAAAACGGACGTTAATAATCCGTTAAAACAGTTAACTGCTATCGTTCAGAAAGATGATAATTTTGTGACGAAGCTGAACTCTGCAAAAATGACAAGAACGTCTAAATTTTGACACCCATCAATGAGGTCCTCCTCAACCTGGCTCATACTTAGTCATTCCACATCAAATTGTTTCTCATTGTTTTGTTCCACTCAACGGGTCCGCAACAGAAAAAATTTCTTCTCTTTGTAATCGCTTTCTTCAACATACTATTCAACACACATCTTCTGTTCGTTGTTAAGTGTTTTTTTCAACACAGCACCGATAAGATCATCAATGTCAAATCGAGTAATCAAAATTTAATTACTTCCAGCAAAAACCATCAACAAACACCTCCTGCAAAAAAATTAAAATAACGTCGCAAGTGTCTACAAGAGGGAGATTACCAGCAAACATTCTTTGACTCCGACTAACATCAACACCTTATTATATACACAGTGTTCCTATTCAAGTAAAACTAGAACTGGAGGCACTACAAATCGACAAGGAGCTTGATAAATTAACAATAATCAAAACACTTGTGCAACAACAGTCATTTATAATTTACATAACCTCATGATGTCTCACATTATTCTCCTCAACATCATCGGATCTGTATGATTCACTAACAAGGTCTATATCTTGAAGGTAATTCTCGTCCATGTACCAATTGTCTGGTCTTCCATCACGTCTCTTCTTCCATCTTGCCCTAATGTTTAAATTTGACAATAAGCTCATAAACTTCTCTGTCACAGAACGCTCGTCAAAATCACGGTGCGCTTCCATATCACGCTTGACGACATCGTAGGCGTTCGTGACCACAGCCACAAATATATTGATGAGAACAAATGTCATCAAAATCACGATGGACCATTTGTACATTAAAGGTAAAATTGAAACAGGAATGTATGACGTCCCCTCTCTAACTGCGGGTATATCTATAAAGCTACTAGCGAGGTCTGGAATATCCATATCGGCTCCCATTGCTACTTCAATGTTTGTTTGGAAACTATCATAAACGGTCGAAAAGCGAGTCATTGAATGTCCAAACAATAAACTACCTATAATCGCGTAAACGAAGAATAGCAACATCAACAGCAACCCAATCACACCAATCTCTGGTGCGCTCTTCCTTAGCACATTTGGTAGCAGTGCAAATCGGGAATGTTTGGGGATCTTTACAAAAACAAGCATGCAAAGTAACAACAAGGTAACAATTGCAGATCTAATGTAGGTGTAACGATACGGAGCGGTTCCGTTTAAAATACCGAGCACCTGACCTGGACAAACGACATCGCTATTACATTCTTCGTACAAGGATTTGATAATGGCTTTTGCCGATAACTCTTGGTCAGCAGGAATATCTAGGTTCTCATAGGTGGAGGCGATTTTTATGCGATAATCATTATCGGCCTTTAAAATCAACAACCATACGACAAAATGCCAAATCATGCAAATGATGCAGATGAGCTCAAGGCCGGTCAATGTTGCGATGATGGACGCTTTCCGTCTGATGATGTTGATGATTTTGTAAATGAACCATCCCGCAATGTACAATATACACGTGCCTTCAAAGAACCATCTTAGCTGGTCCTCGAGTTCAAGTGATTGCATATCGGGATAGAAGCCGTCATCAGGGGCGCTTGATGTGAGTGAATAGGAAGCGAAGTTTCCTGTTTCGGATCGACTCCAAATCAATATTACCTTTTGATGTTAATAAAACGAGTGAGTGGTTTGATTACTTGTGCCAGGCGCTTTATGTTTGGATTATAAGCATTGATCTTGAAGAATACATTGCTTGTTGTCTCGTCATTAACCCATCCTCTCGCTTTTAGTTGTGAGAGAATGTTTGTCATCTTGTTCTTTGGTAGACCATTCAAAAGGAAAAATTGACTATATGTCTGGCTCATGGCGCCATTAATCATTGTTTCTAGTTCTGTATCATTCTCTGGAGAGTCGAACTCGGGCATGTAAAGAGAGTATTGTGTATGTGGAATGGATGAACCCTCTTCAATCCATACGTTTGAGCGCAGCGCTCCTCTTAATCCTGTGCCTTGTGCCCTTCTATTACTGTGAACACTTCTGTGCCGCAACTACTTACCGATATTTACTACGTCCAATGTATATTGCAGTTATGATATTGCAGGATTGTACATGCTTGAAAGACATTGGTGCGTTCAGATCCATTGTTTTGTTCAAAGATTTGATAGTCCAACTGGAGTCAGGAGGTTCATCATAGTTATATTGGTCGTCCATAATCGCTTCGATCCATTTCCATATTTGATCTGTATTATAAAGAGAATCATATGTTTGTCCCTCCGATGTAAACTGTTTGGTGACAACATCTTTCAAATCCTGCTCAAGTCCTGAATGAAACATTATATTTTTTTGCATGATAATCAAGCCTGAGAACAGGATCATGATCAGCATGGCGAAGTAAACATTCATCCTTGATTGTCAAAATAAAGTGTCAAACTTCAACTCTTTACAATATCTTACCAACAACTCACATAGTATTGCATAGCTCTGTTTCCTTAATCGATTAGGATTAGAACTGCTTATAGGACGACCTGTTAGGCTAAAATTGTTATTATTGAAAGCATCAAATTCGACAAGAAGAACAGCAATGTTGATTTATGAATTCGATTTGTTTATTGAATACCTACTGTTTTTTGCTTTACACTTTCGACCTTTTGGTGAAGCGACGTCGGCGACGTAAGAGTCTTTACATATGTCCTAGGGTCTGATTTTGACATGTGCCATGAGTACCAATCCTCTGTAATATCTGTTGTTTTTGATTTCTTTGACTCATCTTTCGATATTGTTATTTTAGGTGATGTTTGGTTTGATGGTGTTTCTGTTGGGGAAGCCTCTCCCTTTTTACTCTTATTACTGAAGTCTAAAATATCACTCCCTTCAATGCTAGAATCGAAGAAGCCACGCCTTGACTTTGTTGATGTGGACTTCATATGTCAGCGGATCGGACAGTTTTCTTTTCTGAAGTTCAGTAGTCAACCCAGAAACATGGCTGAACCGTTCGATTATGATGTACCTCTCCCACCACCAAGTGTCCCTGGTTCCGTTGCTTGGATGTGGATGATGAATACAGCGTTAGATTTAGCGAAATTATCCCTTGTTTTGATCAATGCACTCGTATTTATGATAATTGTTTACATTACCCAAAGACAGAAAACTGGAGAGAATGTCGACAAGATAGTTAAAAAGTCAGACGATCAGAACAAAAAGCGCAGAGTGGGATTTGTCATTGCACATCCTGATGATGAGGCAATGTTCTTCACACCACTAATTCAATCACTCTCATCACAACCCTACATAGAATTGTTTTTGATTTGCTTATCAACTGGCAACTTTGACGGACTTGGAAAAGTAAGAACAAAAGAGCTCGCGAAAAGCTGTCACGTCCTGTCCATAAGTGATAGTCCAAATAGCATATTAGAGATCACCAGTGTACAGCAGGTCGCACCCTCTAAGGTTACCATCGTTGAAAACGACAAATTACAGGATGGCATGAAGAATAAATGGGACGAAACATTGATTCTGGAATTCGTAGAGGCCTTTGTGAAAGCGAACGACATTGAATCGGTATGGTCTCTTAATTTTAGATTTTATGACCCTGGTAGATTATAACTTTTGATCCACACGGAATATCAAGTCACCCCAATCACATTAATGTTCATAATGGTGTCAAAAAATTCATTCAAAAGAACAGGAACATTTCTGCTTGGCAACTAATTACTACATCACTACCCAGGAAATACATTGGTGTATTCGATATCCTGCTTTGTCCTGTTCTTGACCAAAATAATCTAATTTTCTTCTCCCCAAACCCAGTTGTATCATATAGAGCAATGGAGGCCCACTACAGTCAATTCGTTTGGTTCAGAAAACTTTTTGTGTTCTTCTCTAAATATGCCTACACCAACACATTAAACAAAATACAATAAAAATCTTTTTGATGTAAAATTAATATTTTAATTCGTTTTATAAATTTTCGGACAAGCGCAGTCTCTTTGTGCTGCCGACAATTCTAAAGTCCTGCGTATAAACCTCCTCTATATTTCTCTTTGGAGTGCATTCCTTGTTCCGGATTGATTGTAAAATCAAATGCCTCAACAGCGGTGGTACTTCGTCACTATTCTCTCCATTCACTATTGCATTGAACATCTCGCTTGGCATTCTGCACTCTATATTTGGTAGAGACTTGATGGAATATGTCTCCTTCTTTTTAACAACTGGCACATACACAGGTGAGGCATGTTCTAATTTTTCATTAAAAGTTTCTACAACATTCTCTTCGTCACAATAAGCAGTCCCAACATCAGGAGATAAGGGTAGAGGAGAAGATATAGATCTGTCGATAATATCAATTTCACTATCAATGTTTCGATTCACAACGTTTTCCTCATCTATATTTACATTTTCGCCCACGTGGTCCTTTTCGATATTCACATCTGTATTTACATTTTCATTTAAATCCATGTCATCTGGAAATGATACTTCCAATCCTCCAAAAGGGCTAATCTCTTCGTCATCCGGCCACGGAGCGATCAAATCATCATCCATCACTTCAAATCCACCAAAATTCAACGATTCATCTATATCCTCCACCTCAAATTTCTCAGACACAGGGTCATCGTATTGAATATCATTTTCGTCTATAAAAGGATGCGTGGGATCAACATCAACTTGAATGTCATCATAATCACTATCGGCAACAGAACGAAACAATTTGGATATAATGGTGGACCCAGCGGAGTGCTTTACTTTATAAATGGGAGATGTAGCGTTCTGATAATCGATCCAACTAGTATCGCTTTGTAATTTCGCTACTAGTCTTCTCAACGCATCAGGATGATCTACAACAACATTCAACAAACTCTTTATATTATATTGGCGATACAAATAATCTAATTCGGATGGATTAATCAGCTTATCTCTAGCATTAGATAACTTATTAGGTGACGAGAAGTGATGGTTATCGACAGGATCTACATTCATCTGCATCATCTCCAGTTTCGGAGTGATATCATCAGGTACCATTCTGTTGTTACCCTTAAAGAATTGACAACCGCTGTCAGGTTGTTGAATGTGTTTTATAGTTTCGAATAAACTAGCAACTCTTTTACAGCTTTTCGCATACTTGTTGGCCTCTTGTCCCTCCGTAACAACAATCACCGCCTCGCCTTGTCTTTTTCTACCAGTTCTACCCATTCTCTGGATCATTCTAGTAGGGGATGCTACGGAGTCATAACACACGATCAGATCGACTTCTCCGATATCGAGCCCCTCCTCTCCTACCGAAGTGGACACCAAAGTATTGTAATTTCCGGATTGAAATTCCTTGATGACCCTTTTTTGATCTCGGTTGGCCAACCCCTTTGTTTTGCTATTATTGCTCTGCCCCACAAACTTCATCACCTTGATGGTACCAGAGTGTCTGGATAGCCTCTGCACTATATTATCCACTATACTTCTAAAGCTAGCGAATATTATGATTCTTGTTTGATGTAACGTTCCCGCCTTTCTGTTCTTTTCGAAATGCTCCAAGACCACTTTTTCTAGTTCGAGCATTTTAGGGTGTATAATTCCTTGTTTCAAATACAAACGTGACCTTTCGAACAATTGTTTGAATGTTTGAGTCTTGATGATGTTTGCTCTTTTTTTGCTTTTTGTTTTACCTGACCTGGCATCGTCATAGTACTTTTCTAGGGCATCCACATAGTCTTGGATGCCATACACTAAGAGACTGTCGTTGAGCGCGCACAAGTCTTCCACTGCCACTGCTTCTGCCAACAAGAAGAAGTTTTTGGCAGATTGGATTTGTTTCTTGACGTAGTACATTTGACCCTTGGTTATTGACCTGAGGTCTTTGTTGTAAAGCACTTTGGCTTTATTCAGCTTGTCTACACTATCTTGCATGAGTTGGAAGATTAATTCGCGCAACTCTGCTACTTCTCCGGTGATTTTGACCTCTCTAACAATGATGGTCTTGTCTTGTAGGTACATTGAAACATCAGGGTCTTTTTCATCTCGCACTTCCATCAAGGAGATGTTTAGGTTTGTTATCACTTCTTGTACCTTTGCTAGATCGCCACCAGGTGTAGCGGTGAGGGCCAACACGCGAAAGTGATTTTTGCAAAGTTTTGTGAGTTCTGTTATGATTCCGCAGTAGGGGTAATTGCCTGATGCTTTGTGAGCTTCATCCACGATTACCAACACAACTTCTCCGCCGGGGCAGATGCCATCGATCAAGTCGTTGTTCACTACTTGAGGTGTGCAAAAGAATACTCTTTTTCTCTTCCAAATGCTGGTTCTTTTCTCGGGCGCTACTTTACCTGTGAGAAGGGTGGTGTCCTTCATTGGTATGCCCATGATGTTGTAGCATGCGTGTATTTGTTGTGCTACAAGTGTGCATGTTGGAGCGACGAAAATTATTTTGCCGGTTGGGTACCATCTAAAGTAATTGTACATGAGAACGGATGCGATTAAGGTCTTTCCTAATCCAGTAGGTAGACAGACCATGGTGTTGCTGTACAATGAACTTTCGACGATCTTTAATTGGTACTGTCTAACTTTCATGTTCGAGGGATAGTACCATGTTCGCGTAGCCTCTCTGTCGACGTGAGGCATAGAATCCTCCTCAAAAAATTTATTGTTATTTAATTCCATATCGGTAATGCGATCAAGCTCCTCAAAATCGACATCATCAAAGTCAAGGTCGTCTAAATCGTCAAAACTTGATTCTTTTAGTGCTTGTTCATAAATTTTTTCTTCTACTGTCTTGTTGTTATTTGTGGAAGTTGATGTGGATGGGGCTGGAACTAATTTAAGAGGCTTCTTGCTCATACTTGAATTTTACTTCAAGTTGTCTGCTTCAATTGTTACAAATTTGAACTGTGAAAAATGAGCACCTCCACCAGCACCACTGTCAAGAAGCAGAAAGTCCTACGTGTAAAATGGAACAGAATTGAGCCTGTTCTCAAGATGAGAAACGAAAATGGAGATATTAAAAGCGTGGATGAATACAACAAAGAACAATCAAAAGACGATCAAAATGACCAAAATATGGAAAACTCTGACAAAGATGAATCAAAGGACGAAGTAATGGACGAAGGATCATATTCAATGTTCATAGCATCACCCATACCAAGATTCTACTCAGCTGCCACCTCCATAAAACTACCAAACGACAATGCAGCTATGCTCTTGTTTGGAGGTTATCGCAACTCCATTCTCAACGATACATTCACCTACGAGTATACAACTGGTGAATGGTCCCAAAATCTAGTGAGTGAACAAGTTGATCAAAATACCCCACAACCCAGATATGGCCACTCATTAGTGACCGCTCATGATGGAAAGACCTACGTATTTGGTGGCAAAATAGACGAAGAACAATACCTTGGCGACATGTTCGTTTTCAATCATCCAAACTGGTCACACGTCGCTCAAAACAATCCCATCAAAGGACGCGCCCAACACTCCATGGTAGCATACAAGGAGAATTTATACTTATTTGGAGGATCGGACGACGAATTATTATATGACGAATTGTTCACTTTCAATCCCTCGACATCAACATGGTCACCCATCGAGAAGAATTCACAAGATGCCACCTGGCCCTCACCAAGAGACAACCACTCAGCAGTAGTCATAAATGATTGCATGTATGTATTTGGTGGAACGGACAATGAGACCAGTCTTGATGAGCTATGGAAGTATGAGTTCTCTACAAATGAATGGACCAAGCTGACAGCAAAGGGACCAACACGCCGTGCAGGTCATGCTGCTGTTTCTAACCAGGACTACATGTTCATCTATGGTGGATGTGATGAGGGAAACATTAATGGAGCCAAGTACTATAATGAGACATGGGTGTTCAACACAAAAACAAACAAATGGAGAGCCGTGCAATTCAAAAAGAGCGTGGTCAAGAAGGAAGAACAAGATGCTAGCGTTCAAGACGAAGACTTGCAACTTTTCGTAGATGAGTTGGAACCAGTACACAGATCCAATCACACCGCCGTCATAAACGATGGAACATTATATACATTTGGAGGGTTTGCTATTGTTGAGAATGCTGGTCAACAGGTATTTGATGATTTTGATACATGTAAATTGAGTGATGTTGTAACCACATTAAACAATGCTTAAATGATTTATATACCATCAATGTTTATTGTACAATTTTGATCACACACACCTGACATTGGCAGAATGTTTGTGCAAACGACATGGTTGACTTTATTAAAAATAGACTCACAACTTGGATTTTGATCACACATTTTCTTCATATATCTCAATAACTTCACCGCAGCCTCTAGATTCTTCTCTTGACAAACAACTTGTTGAAACCATTGCAGTACCATTTCTAAAAACACTTGTTCTGACTCATCGGGTGCATCAGTCACTTGACTCATCCACTCACATACACAAAAACAAACTTGATAAACATTATCACGTAGACATGGAAAAAAAGTATCAGAATGAGGCAAAACAGTTTCATTCGGTGTAGGAACTTGTTGCTGCTGTATCTTTATTGCCAAATCTCTATCCTTCCTCTCCGCTACTTTATTTTTTACAATTTCTTTTTGTATTGATTTTGGAAGCTGCCTAACAACACTATAATCCAAACTATACACGCCATTTTTAATATTGTTCATCTCGTCTTGTTCCTGTTTATTAGAATCAGCAATCTTTACAAACATTTGTTGAATGTCAACATTAGTAGTCTTGACATCCACATTCTTTTTATTAACTTTTCTTTTAATGGTAAGAACAGGTTTCTTCTTCTTTTGACCACAATCACCAAGTATCTCATCCTGTATATGCTTGGGTAGATCATGCAACACATTCTTGTCAATTTGAGAGTATGTAATATCATGTTGTTGTGGAGGTGGCGGTGTAGTTGGTCGTTGCACCTGTACTTGTTGATTATTAATATCTGCAAACAACTCTTCAATCTCTTGTTCCGTAATGCCCTCGAATGGATCGTCCTCTACCTCCTGCTGCTCCTCCTGCTGCACCACTTCACCATCATCACCACCACTAACATCGCTCACAGTATTTCTAGTAAAGTACTGCGATAAACTAGTAGCATAGGTGGTGCTGCTAGATGCCTTGATCAACTTTGTGACCTGTATACCGATACCCCTCAAATCGGTCGTCACAACATTCAATTGCTGATACAAATGAACGGCATGCTTACCGATCAACGTAGAATCATCGGTAGCGTCACAAACTATCGATTTAGAGGCGTTATCACAAGGACCATGACCCATGTACTTGATGGGTTCGATGGGCGCACCTTGTTTTCTCGCCTTCACCTTCACGGTAATTGATTTTGTTTTCGAGGATTGAGATTTCAACCTAGTGGATACTTGTTTGGATAAATCAATCAAAAACACATTAACTTGATCTTGTGTGGAAAATCGTATGCCCCAATTCATTTCCACGCCAATGCTCTTTGCACAAAATGTAGCACGTGGCGTAGCGGTGGGTATTCCCCTGCAGTTGTAATAGATTGATTCTCCATTCTTGCTTCCCAACAATTGTGTTAATTGATGCATGGATAGCGTCCATAGGTCACTCGCCGTGGTAATGTGCTGTCCGAATCGTTCTTGTATTTTGACGAATGTTTTGCGACCTATGCCCGGTATTTCTAGAAGCGAGATTTTTTGGTCCTTGATGAAGTTTGTTACAATGTGTTCCACGTCATCTAGGTAGTATTGACCGTTGGGTTTTGCATGTTTGGTTGCCATTCTGGCCAGTAACATGTTGTGCGAAATGCCAGCGCTGCATGTGCACCCTGTAGCCTCCTGCGACGTGTGAATGGGAGTTTATAAGGGAACGTACCCGAATGTTATTTCTCATGTTGGTCACGATATGTATGGCGGTGCGATGATCATTGTTGCATTGAGTGGTGAGGTCAATGTAAGCCTCGTCGATGCTCATGATGCGAACGTGCTTCTTTTCGCACATTTCAAATAAAATGTTGTTCATGCGTTGGGCAGTTCTTTCGTATTCGTCCATTTCGTAGGGAAGAACGATGAGGTTTGGACACTTTTCTCTTGCAGTGGTCATCCACATTCCTGCTTTGATGCCATAGCTCCTTGCAACGTAGTTAGCGCTACTAATCTCACTGTTGCCGGTTGCTATAAAAATGTTAGCGGTGCTCGTGAAGATGATTGTATTTTACATGAATGTGCAACTGCGATGGGTTTGTCCACGAGTGATGGATCGTCTCTCATGGCCACTGATGCAAAGAAACAATCCATGTCTAAATGTACTATGAACTTTCTTACATGTTCATCAACTTCTTCATCCAAAGTGTCGCTGTGATCATGTCTTTTTCTGTAAGCCCCGATTAAATGAAGTCTTGAATTCTTCTGAAATTCACCAAGATCGTTAGATTTGAAAGCTGGCCTATTGGTGTTCTTTCTGTCCACTACGAGATAATCTTTCAACGAGAGTAGACAGCTCGAACGAATGCTGTCTGTAATCCATTTTGGATTTACTACATTTGGAGGGTTCATCATTGTTTGTAGTCGCTTTAGTGTGGCTTCTGCTAGATTAACACAAATGATGTGGGTGACACTAGGACCAACAAACTGCTCAAACCCACCTCCATGTTGCGCCATTAATTCTTTCAACTCGAGCATTGATGGATTTGTTCTACCATCAACATATATCCTAACGTCTTTTGTCATTACTATATTGAATTGAGAAGTGTTGGTTACCCTTAAAGATTTGTGGTTTGTCCAAAGTGCGCTCCTTTTCGAACTGCTCTTCAAGTCGCTTTCTTTTCACATCAAAGTAATGATCTCTGCTTGTCCAACCCTCAACATTTTCTCTATTACGCTTTGTGGTGACAGAGAATACCGATTTAGGAACATCCATAGGATAGTCAACTACAAAAGAGAACAATTTTGAAAAGAAGAACTGAAGAATCTTTATTAAGATTGGGAAGACCAAATGCTGGATAATATTATTAATGTAAACAATCAAGAGCAACCAACTATTCCATCTCTATAGAGGGACATCTTCTATTAAATCATTCTTTACATCTAAAGGTACATCACTAAACTCGTTATTGCTTGATGTCCTCTGAACATTCTTTTTTGGTGTGAGCAAATCATCAAACATTGGTAATTGTGACGGCGACACATCTTTCACTAAAGCGCTTACATATAAAAGCTCTGGTATATCCGGTGGTAATGAACTAATATCGTGTGTGCTTGTGTCTAGTACATCAAGCGGTGCCGCATTTGGATTAATCATTCTTGTAATAGGACTCGCTTGCTTGTTGACAGGTATTTGATGTAAATATCCGTTAGCAATATCAATGCCCATGCTTTTTGTTCCGCCCAAGTCTACGTAAGCATATCTAAAAGTATCTGAAGGTAAGTTATATAAAATTAATGTGATTGCGTCGTCCACTTGATTAAGTATGTCTTGCAGTTGATTAGAATGTTCGAAAATGACTTGATCACAACCAATGATGAAATCAGAACTGGCCTGCAATCCTGCCTTTTCCGCTGGTGATCCACTAGCTACCGACTACTGTAGTGTTAATAAAAGGTGTGAGTTGATGACTAACTAAAACGTGCCACGTATTTTCAATAGCATTCTGAACAGTCTCATATCGTATACCGCAACCCATTAGTCCTTTTCCCCCATTTTGCTTTGAGGGAGTTACTATCAACTCTAATGATGTAAATCCATATCAATTAATGCATTCTTACCCCGTAATGTCATAGTTTTAGTACTAAATACCTTCATACGTATTGATTGCTCAAGACTTTTCGACACATAGTCGAGGAAGAACTGCCGCTCTTCTACTTGCACTGATATGTCATCTAGCTCGATAATAAAGTCAAAATATACAGACAATCCTGCTTTATCTGCAGGTGAACCTGGTACAATATGGGTTATTTGATAACCTGCTATGTCAGCAAAATCTATTCCTGTTGCGTCACCGATTGTGTTCCCCATTTTAGAAGTTGTGGTTGTCTCTATTTCGTTACAAACCCATAATGGCATCCGTTCTTTAGACCATCAACACAACGAAGAACTAGGTTTTCAAGTCGAAAGATGATGAACATCAAAATAACCATTAATCTAATTGACTGAAGTTCATATCTGTAGATAATTAATTGTCTGATACCGTTTGTTTTGACAGTATCATTTATTTTGGAGGTCGACAGTTTATCAAATCTTCACACAAAGTTGTTGCTATTTAAAGAAGTATGGTAAGTGGGACATTCCCACTGTGACAAAGAATAAAATGGTTAGTGCAAGATATAGAATGTCAAAGAACAAAGCAAATAATTCAAAACAATCGATATTAAACAAGAATTTTTTTAATGTATTAAGAGTTTAATCCTTTCTCTGAAAAAAGTGTTATTAAAGACATAATAAAGTAGTGACATACTCTTTTTGGTCTCATTGGTGGGTCACGTACTCTACGTCCCTCTCTGGACCTTACACGAACAATGCGACCGTGGATGGCACAGGCTACACAGTAGTTTAACTTGGTGTATGTCTTTGGCAGGGGGTAGTCTGTTTTTTGTTAGCTCAGCCCCATTATCAGATGAATGAAAAAAGTACATTCGTATTTCCATTCATCGTATTAATAACACATACCTTCATATGCGCTTGCGTCGGTGATATCTCTTACAGCGGCAGATTCAACGATGTTTCTGATCAAGAAGCGTTTGATTGCCTTGTCTTTTGGCACGCAACGTCCGCAGTTTCCACATCTGACTGGCTTAACTTTTCCACGTCCGGCCAAGGCACGTCCGTTGTTCCTTCTCTTACTGGTCATGGCGTAGTATCTTTTTTCAAAACAAACTTTTTCACACTGCTGCCATTTGGTGAAATTATTGGTCAATCAAGTTTACAAAATTAAATAGCAGACATTCATTACGTTATATATTTTCGTTCATGGTATGGGGTCCGCCGAGGAGCTCGTTGAGCATGTTGGCAACATGATGTACTGTTGTATAAAAGAAAATTTTTAGAAAGTTTGAATGCTAACCCTCTTCATTACGCTCGGCTGCAAACAACAACACTACACAGTAGATACCGCACAAAACAACATGGCTGAGAAAAAGAGATGATGTGTGTCGCGAACATTCGTTTCGAAAGAATTTATAAATAGAGACCGCTYCATCCACACTTTATTCAAAACCTTTTGGAAACAAKTTCGAAACAATGTGAATGAATGTGTTCGAGACTATTTTTGATGAACCGGAGCCCATTCATGGAGTTATTTGATTTTATCGGTACGGATTCTGGAATAAATATAGAGGATGGGAAGCGCGAAGATGGACATTTTTCGAAACATTTGGTGTGATCAATTAAATTATATTTAATTGTAACTCAAACTCAAGCATGTGCGGACTGATATTATTGTGGAATGACAGACAACTGCCGTATGTACATCTTGTGCTTCTGATGCTACAGTGTAAAGGTGAAATGCACGCGATCCGAAAGTTTTCAAGTGCCAACTCAAATGATTGGGCTTGATACTTTCCGGAATACTATTATAATATAACAAGGAATATATGCCTTGCGATCTATTTAAAATTAAAATCGCTTGCAGATTTTTTTTACACAGTATTATCTTAATTATAATTGCCCACACGATTTGACGAACGGGGCAATTTTTAGGTGCCACAAATTCAGTAACATTTTAGAAGGGACATGTCCGAGTTCAGCCCTTGATTGTATTCTTTCGATGCCTGAGGCACCTCCGTCCAGTTGGTCCAATATTGGAATGTTATCCTTGATTTGTTTCCACTTGTTGACATCACCTGATTTATGCATTGAGGCCTGGTGAAGCATTGCTAATGTTCGCCCATAATCCTCAAAAACATTAGTGTCTGTAAGGCCGCTCCACTGCTGTGTTGGATCTGTCCCCTGAGCGTACTCGAACAACACTGCATACCATGCCTTGTCATCATACAATTTCAGTTGGAGTATGTGTTCTTGTGAATGATTAAGGATCGGTTTGCACAAATGAAGATCAAGATTGAAGTTTGATGTGAGCAATATAAAGTCCAATTTAGCTTGAATGGCCGATTTTGTACGGTGATCCAAAGGCTCATTTTTGAAATTTATTGGACAAAGAAATGCAGTGAAGTGATGAAAAAACTACTACGACACCAGAACAACCACCATTCAAAACAATGCTTAATTTATTCAAGCTCACTGATTTTAGTCATTAATAGTTCCTTCTCTTCTACAAACTGTTGGTCATCTAAACGGTCCTCTTGGAATGTTCTTAAAAATTGGAGCAACTTGTTTCTATTTGCACGGATTACATTCTTTATCTGGTCGTCCTTGTTAGGATTTGCAATGAATAATTTGAACACGTGAAAGGCCTCGAACTGAATGTTTTTGTATCGGTCAATTAATGCGTTCATGATGATTTGCATGTTCTCTTTTTTGTTGATAAACCTCTTCATCACAAGTAGATTACTTCTATCTAATAAAAGTTCGCTTAGCAGCTATGAAACTTTGAAATCATTGAAACATTAATACATACTTTTATAGATTGGCGCCGTGTCATGTAATTGTTGGACTTCATCATGATCGAGTACTTCTCAAAAAACACGTCGAAATTTGTGTCCATAAAGTTTGCCACTAATGTTTTGTGTCTTGTAAGTATTTCTCTCACCACGAGGAATGCATTGCTGGATACTTCAAAGTTGACTTCCTCTGCGAGCTTGAACATTTGATATGCTCTTGGGAGTACCATTTGTGCGAGAGGGGCATGTTTAATGCTCTCAACAAGCATTTGACAGTACATTTGGGCAATATCGTGCTTCTCCAACCTTTGTTTTGTTAGAAACATGCTTCTAATAAATTAAGTGCACACTACCCTTCAATAAACAGATCTAATATGGAAGGATTTGCTTCAATATACTCCACAACTACAAGCTTATCTGCAACCTAATACTTTGAGTAGATTATTAAAGATATGAGTGGAATCCCTTTGCGACTGAAAATGATTAATTATAGAAATTAGTGGAAGCATACATCTGATCCGATTCGTTCAAAGTTCCTAACAATCATCATAATTAAACCTGAGCATATCGCTTCTTTCGCGATTAATTCAGCATCCGACTTCTTGGTCTCGGATTCTACTTCACCTAATAAGATTGATTTTAGTTCCAGTATTTTTTTATATAGGTCCTCAACAGCCTTCCATTAGCATAAAATATCGAAACACGAAAGTGTACCTTTAGGTATTTGGGAGAAGTGTTGTCCACAGAGACTATAGTTCCAATCAAATCACATGACTGAGATACCAAATCTTTAGGAGTTGTCCTTTTGCCAAATATCCTCTTTAAAGAAGACATTGTATCTCTACCGAGAGTGTTTGACGTGGTGACAGGGTGACGGTTTACTAAGCCTTTTTACAATAAATTTCTGTAATATTATTATGTTCTGCATTCAAACAGACTCACATACGCATATTGTTATTTTTGTCATAAAACAAGAGAGGCGTAGTTATAATTCTCATTATGACATATTGGTTTGGAAATTATTGGGAAACACGATGCCCGTCTAGCTCAGATTTTTGAGTATTCGGTAGAGCGCAAGACTCTTAATCTTGTGGTCGAGGGTTCGAGCCCCTCGGTGGGCGTTCTTTTGACATGAAAAATGTGATGTGAGAAATGATTTCTTATTATTGACTGTGAGGAGTATGAAGTATTGCTTGTACGGTACAGTGACCACTTCCATCACGTTCTTCAAGGCTTTTCAACCCGAGTTCGGGTTATTAATGACCGGGCCAACTTAATGACTGCCATTTCTAAATATAATAAAAATTCAAAAATAAACACAATAGATAACACAAGATGATGAACGACGTATTTTATAGCCCTGGATTTGCACCAAGGACAAGTGGTAAGCAAGAGACCATTATTATGGAAAGGCCGTTACTTGCAACGCCATTTCAAAGAGGAGCTCTTTACTACTTTTTGCAGGTTATGGCCACAATTTCTGGTTTGCTCATAGCGAGTGGAGGGGCGTTACTTGTAGTTGGATCAGCACTTGCAATTCACGACGCTCCGTACTATTATAGGACAATAGGAATCCTTTACATTGTTGCCTTTTCTCTTTGGGCAGCAGCATCGTTCTTTGGCTTTCTTTCGTCACTTGGAGTTTTCAGTCACAAGACCCGGTCGTCATATCACGCGTTTGGAATGTGGTCGAATGTAGTTTTCCTTATTGGGAGTGCTTGTTTAATTGTCGCAGCATCGTTTTGGACTGCAAGATCAGACAATGGATTAGTAGATGCGGGATTTGTTATTGCGATCGCAGGTGCGGCCATTGTATTCGTGCATTTTGCGATAAGAGCACTTTCAACAGCAACGGACGCGGTACGATTGTACAGACAATATGGACCGGACAATCTAAACCTGTCATACACGATCGTCACAAAAGAGCATTTAGTTAGTGTTCACTTTAACGGATTAGCCTCAGTCTTCTATGCAGTCGCATCAACGGTGCTCGTACTGGGTTCCATAATATATCTGGAATTCAACCGAAACACTGCGTTTCTTATGCTTTTAAATCAAGCAACCATTCTCTGGATTGTATCTGGAGGACTATACTTGATTGGTGGGCTATTTCAAGCAATTGGTCGTCGATAAATGTGAGAAGAGTTATTGTACATTAATAAACTTTATAACATTATTTTAAAAGAATTACTCTGAAAACTTGAACACCACGTCTCCTTGGATTAATTCTATGGCATCATCACCATTTTGATTCCCCTTCCCACATAATAATCCTTGCTTCCACGCTGTGTCTGGAGCCTCGGTGGCAGTCACTTTGGACATGATGTTTTCAAACTCGTCATCAAAGAAACTCCAATGTGGAGTGAAAACTTTAGAGTCCCTTCTCTTTCCTAATAATGTTGTGGGACTGTTTGGTGAGAATGTCCGTCTTGACATCTTCAACTCGTCTAGTTGAATCTTTTCCATTATGTTGTATGGATACCGTAATAGATTATTATTGTAAAGTAACAACACACTGTATAAACAAAATTGATTTTATTCCTGTTCTTTTTCTGGATTATCCCTCGCCCACTTGGTCATGTCATCCAAGCAGTCAAGCAGCTCGTCAGGATTGCTCATGGCAAACTTGGCCTTACTAAATTGAGCATTTTGGTTGTTGATGGTACAGGTGAACACATCTTTGGGTGGAATGGCTTTCTTGATGGGACTCATGTCGATACTTCTCCTTCTCGAAGGACTGCTGCTGGTGAACATGTTCAACGAGAACTTCTCCAATTCTTCAAACATTTGCTCGTCGGTAGCATCATCTCCTGCACAAAATACAAAATCATAATCTGGAGTATTCTCCACCAACTTTTTGGCGGCGATGCCCTTGTTGACGTTTACCGGTCTAATCTCAATCACCTTCTTTCCTCTGATAATTTCCATGGGCCTCGAATTGAACGCCATCTCCAAATGTAGTTTCAACTCGTTGGCTTGCCACATGCCGTAATCAGGATCTGCATTGCGATAATGGAACACTAAACTGCTCTCCTTCAATTCCACAAAGCTACCCGGCGTCCTGCTCTCCACGTGCTGCAGGATGGGTTCCACGTCCTTCATCCATTCCAAATCAATGTCCTCGTACTTGTACAGGCTGGTCCAGTCCTTGCTTCCAGGATGTTTGCAGTACATTCCATGTTCCGCTGCAATTCCCAAACGTGGCAACTTGCCCAAATAACTGCTCATCATCTTCTTGTCGCGACCCGTAATGATGTACACATAGTTTTTAGGATCTTGCGTCAGGTTGACCAAAGTGTTTACAAGGCGTTGGGTGGGAAGGGCCAATGCAGGATACTTTTGTAAATTGATCAACGTTCCATCGTAATCAAAACAGAACAATCGCTTGTTGCTTCTTGCATATGATCTCTGTAACAAGGTGTCCTTGAAAACAAGTCTTGGAATGGTTGTCAAACTTAATTTGTGGAATAGCGCTGGATCTGCTTGGTACTGACATGCCACTTCGAATTCATGCATGAAATCCGATCCCCACTTGGTGGCAGTGTTGGTCTTGACCACGTCGTAGTTTTGTCTGTGACGCGCTATGCGTTCCTTTGGCGGCATCTCCAATGCGTCGAAAATGCTTTTTGCTGTCGCGATGATGTTGAATGGATTAATGATCAAACTTCCACCGAGGGAGCGTGCTGCTCCTGCGAATTCCGATAGAATGAGTACTCCTGGAGGTTTTCCGACGTTAAAGTTTTGTGCTGATGCCTCGCCTGAATTGGAGCGACTGTTGCTTGGAGTGCTTGGAGAGTCCTTATCGGAAATGTATCCATCTTCAACGCTGACATTCTCCTGTAGGCACCTTTCGTTCTGCACGACGATGAATTCGCTGGACACCAAGTTCATACCATCTCTGATGGAAGTGACGATCAATGCATCGGCCATTCCGTATAGAGCACAAAGATCGTCAAAGTTGACTGACTTGTTAATGTAGTGGATGGGGAATCCGTCCAATGTTCCGTACGTTGAATTGATCCTACCTACGTGTTCGTTGACGTGACTGATCAAGCTCTGGTATTCGACCACGTCTTGACGTGTAGGGACGCCGACTTGAATCAAAACAACATTGTTGCGATATTGTGGGTAAGTGGCCAAGAATTTTTCGAAGGCGATCAACTTTAGTTCCATTCCTTTGGTGTAGTCCAGACGATCAACACCAACGATCAACTTCTTTCCCTTGTACTTGTCCTTAAAGTATGCGTAACGGCTCTTGCAAGCATCTGTTTGGAAGCCGCTGGAAAATTGAGAGGGATTGATTCCGATGGGGAACACATGAACGTGACTAAATATACCATTGTGGAGACATCCTCTAGGTGTAGTGTCAAGGCCGAGTGATCTTGTTATACTGCTCAAAAAGTGTCTTGCAAAATCAAAAGTGTGGAAGCCGACCACGTTGCTTGCTAATAAACCTTCGAGGAGAGCTTCTCTGACTGGTAATATACGGTAAATCTCTGAAGACGGGAATGGGATGTGCAAAAAGAAGGAGATGAAAGCATCAGGCCTTGCTTTACGTAGCATTTGTGGTAAAAGCATGAGATGGTAGTCATGAACCCAAATCATGTCTCCGTCCTAACGAGTGTTAATGGTCTGTCCATCGGGCAGTACTTACTTTGTATACTTCCATTATGGCATCACAAAACTGTTGATTGACTTTTTTGTATGCCTCCCATTGTTCCGTGTTGAAAGTTGTGTTTTTCTCATATAAGTAGTGGAACAAGGGCCAGAGGACACCGTTGCTGAAACCGTTGTAGTACATGTCTGCATCGTCATCTTTAAGAAACACAGGATAACATTTGTGCTCCTCTAACAACTCTTTTCTTAGCTTGTCTCGCTCTTCTTTTTCTTCGCATTCCATACCTGTCCATCCAATCCATTTAAATTCTCTTCCTTCCATACCAGTAAGAGCAGTAACCAGACCTCCAGAGCTCTTCTTATACTCGTGGTTACCGTCCTCTTTGCGTGTGATTGTCATTGGCAGACGGTTACTGACAACAATAAGATCACCAAACTTGACACCAAGCATATCATCGATTGGTGTGGTGGAGGAAGCAGGGGTGCAGTAGTCTGCCTCCTTCTTCTCAGGAATTGGTGTTACATTTCTGCTGTTGGCGCGTCTCTTTGTAGCTAGGTGAATGCTCACTGCTGAACTGTTGGGTATCATTGTATTGTCCTTATTGTGAAACATATTCTTCATAACCAAGGAGAAAATACAATGCACATGATATTTTTAGAATACCCTTGAAAATTTTTTTGATGTAATCTAATTTTGGATAAAGGCGGAATTGCTTCAGAATGGAATAAAAAGAGTAGAAGTTTTTTGTACAGTTTTACACATCAATTTAAGAAGCTATAGCAATAGCCAATAGTAACAGGACCACGATCATGCTTTTGCGAAGCGGTGGCACAATGGGCAATGTAAAACAAAACTGATATCACATTTGCATGATTTACAGGATTGGTGTGCAATAGTGATACCAGCCCACCCTAGGGTGTGTTTGAGCCATTCGCTTTTAATCAAATAAATGGCTTCATCTTCTTCCTCTTCTTCTTTTCTCTTCTTCCTTTATTTTGCAGTGCCAATCCTGCAATTGAATCATTTCGGGTCAGATTTAGCTTAGAAAATTTTTAAATGCGATGATCATTATGGTTTTATTTACAATATTGATATCTATAGTACCGATATTGATATAGAATTAATTCAATATCACAATGCCATATCTGACGACCTTGCGCTTTGTTACAAATTTAAGATTTTGAAGGGGTGGTATATGATTGAGCAAGTCGTGAAACATTATATATATCGAAAGCTGTACACTATTAATTAAAATCAATGGAAACTTGACACATGATATAACTGACTTGATTACTCCAACATGAAAATATATGGTACCTTGGCTCACTCAAAGAAACACGCTTACTAAATCAATGTACAACTATGAAGGTACACAACATACAATCTAATCTACAAGACTGCTAATTTAGATCCTTAACTTGTCAAAGTCGCGCAGTTCCGTACATAGGCGTGGTTATTTTATTTGTTACAAATTTGTAACTAAAGTGATGGAGTGCACTGTTGAATTAGATGACAAGAGAAAGTTAGGGTATAAAAATTTTGGACCATCATCACTGGATGAAGCTGCACATATTGTTTTTTACCTTTCAGGGACACCCTCCACCAGAAATTATTTGAGCAAACGGCAAATGGAGCAGTTATCTTCGAAATCAGATACTTGCCTACTAGTGATTGAAAGGCCTGGGTTTGGCATATCAGATTCAAAGCAAAGAAGAACACTCTTAGATTATGCAGATGACGTGCAATTGCTTTATACCAAAGTAGTTCCGCATGGAAAGAAGATCTCCTTGATAGGTTATAGTGGAGGAGGTCCTTTTGCTTTGGCTTGTGCTTTTAAAATTCCAGAAATTTTAAACAGTAAGTATTACATTTCTTGATAACTTCAACATTTGCTAGACGTAGTCGTGGTATGTTCTCTTGGCCCAAGGTCTGATAAAAACTCAACAACAGGAATGTACTGGTTCAATAAAGTTGGTTATTTTATAGCCTACCAATCTTCTTGGCTAATAGAGAAGGCAGTGGGCATGGACGTTGCCACTTTCCTTGCAAATCCAAAAAAAGTAATTTTGATTAATATTAAATTTAAACTATTGGCAGAAAGTATTGGATGATTATAAGCACAATAAGGCAGATCATGATTATCTTGTAAATAACGATGACGTTTTGGAAATGTTCGCCATGAGCACAAAAGAGTGTTACGAAAAGAACCAACATGTTACAGAGGCATGGGAGTATCACTTGTTTGCTTCAGATTGGGGCTTTAATCTGGAGGAAATCAATGTACCTGTACAGGTTTTTTATGGCGAAAAAGATACAGCGTGCACCCCATCTATGAGCATTTGTATAGCCAGTAAAATCAAAAAGTCCAGCATTCATTGCATAAATGATCAGGCACACATGGTATTTTTTGACCAATTCGAAAGGATTTTACAAACCACAAAAGACACATCAATTTAGTTCATATCACCTTTATATAATTAAAATGCATCACTTAAGTGAATTTCAAAGTACATTAATGTTTATTATTTACAACCTTGAGGCGCGAAGATTTTCTATTTGTGATATTAATTCTTGCACCTCCAAAACTTCTTCCTTTCTGTGTTTGCGAACTTCATCGTCACCAACAATACTATCGAGTTCTAGAAGCTTCTGTGTCAACATTTCTTCTGTTTTCGTCAACTCAAAAGCATAATCCTTGAACTCTGAATTGTCTTTGACTTTTAGATCCTCCACTTGTTTTCCAATAGATGTTACATTTTCTTTTATGTCTTCGATCTTTTGTAAGCACTCCTTTACATGCTTTTCGTCTTCAAGATCTTCTTCTACATCTTGCTGCTCATCGACCTTTGGTAATTCGGGTTCGAAGTTTGTTTCGGCAGTTGTCTCTGCTGGCCCACCTTCCTTCTCTACTACTTCGACCTTTGGATTACTTTCTTTGGTCTCGACGAAATCTTCCTCTTCTTGCACAGTGGGTATTTTGTTTTCTGAAGATTGTGCGTTTCGTTTTTTATATATTCTTCTTCTAGGAGCACTGTGCTTGTCTTGCTGTTTAGTTTTATATTGGGGTTGTTGATGTTCTAGAGTAGAAAAGAAGTCATCTGGGTCTGCTGTTCGACGAACGGGTTGCTGAATTAAGTGATGTTGAGGAACGGCACGACGTGTGGGGATTTCTTCACCAAAAATCGATGATTGTGGAGATTGATATGTACGAACATGATCATCAGAGGGTTGTAACCTTATACTTGAGTATGAGGGAGAAACATCCCTCCGTCTGTACTGTGGAGTGTATTGTGGAGTCTGCATCGGTCTTCTGTAATTGTATCTTGGTGAAGTAAAGAAGTCTTCTTCATCGTAGGGGTTTGCAAAGTTATAGAACATGTTTTTGTTTTAAATGATTGTTTGAGAATAACTGTTTATTTTTATAATCAGCAGAGGAATTTTTGGAATGAAACTATTTCCGGATTCCCGTATTTGAAAGTTTATTACAAAAATCCTAAACTTTCCGCAGTTCCCAAAACGAAGTTCAAACAGGAGAATAATAAATAGCAAGGAGCATTTAAAAATCCGCTTACGCGGCGCTATAAATGCCCCTTGTGTCCCTCAAACAATAATAACATGATCAATCATTTACCTAAGCTCTCTCAGTTAAGTGGAGATGGAAGAATAGCGATGTTGATATGGAAATTTATCATCTATGTGATACAATCAATCACGCTCATCGCATATGCTCACACAGTTTATCTGTTCTACTCAATATACCAAGGCTATCCCATCATCTTCAGTGGATTGATATCACAATCTATTTATGCTATGACTGCTATCTGGATGGTAGCTGAGGTTGTGTGGCTCCCATGGTACTACTTCAAACTACAAAAATTACAAGTGAGAGGCCCAGTTACACATTATTCACAAAACACGACGTCCCGGGAGGATTTATTACAACAAAGTTTAGAAGCCCTGAAGGTTGCCACTGGTGATTTAAAAAAAGTAGTTGAGGGATGGTTCTTTGGAGCACCAATTGAAACAATACATAGAGGAAATTTGAAGCAATTGGGTTGCCTGGGCATTCTATGACCGCGAAGTTAGAGATTTTACTCCAGACGAAGATTTGTTACTTGAGCGACTCGTTGATTTGTTCGAAAAAACAGCAGACACCAAACTACAACCTGGATTTAATCCATCCATCAAATGCATCAGACTCACAATCGATAACATTTTGGCATCCTTTAGGCCTCTCATATATTACGTGCCAATTATGATTTTAAGACTTATGGCCCACGTAGAAGCAAAGTCTTCTGGCTTTAGACGACGTGTTATAACCTTAGCAAATGGAGAAACTCACTTGTTTTGGTACAGACCCGCCACATCACCCTCAAAGCCTAATGCTTTGCCGATAATGTTTTTACATGGAGTTGGGATTGGTTTGGCCCAATACATGTCTTTTATTTCCATGCTACCCACGGACGTACCAGTTTATCTCTCAGAATGGGAGCACGTGTCCATGCAGATTAACAAGCCACTCATAACCATATCTGGAACAGTGCAGGCTATTGTGAGAATACTAGATGAGGACAAGCACGAACAAGCTTGCTTTGTTGCCCATTCTCTTGGTACTGCGGCAGTTTCTTGGATGTTGCGCGACAAGAATGAATCGGTCAAAAAAAGGGTAGGATCTGTTGTTATGCTCGATCCTATCACACTGCTGCTGTGTCATCCAGCTGTAGCATATAACTTTCTGCATCGTAAACCTGGCAACGTAATTCAATTGTTAATGAGATACTTTGTTAGTAGCGAGATGTTCATCGCGCATACAATGTCCAGAAATTTCCACTGGTCTTTTGATATTTTATTTGCTGAGGACTTTCCAGTTGATGGTAATAACACTGTTATGCTTTCGGGAGATGATGCGGTGGTTCCTTCCTCTATTGTGGCAAAATATTTGGAATCCGGGAAGAAACCTGGCACAGTGATTAATGTACTATGGTTTGATGGTTGTGGCCATGGGTCTTTTTTGGTACATAAATCTATGAGCACCACTATATTGGACAAAGTAAAAGAAGCTTGCCAATTGAATTAAATAAACAACCAATCTTGAAATATTTTTCACATCACTCAGCATAGGAGAAATTACTAATCAATTGTTTTTAGTCAACTAAGGAGTATCTTTTCCCCTCCCCGACAATGTACCACCGTGCTCAGATATATGATCTTTTGTACAGTCACAAAGACTATGAGGCCGAGGCTAATCACGTATTCAAAGTACTTGAGCAGAGAGGTATTGGAAGCACTTCTTCTCTTCTTGAAGCAGGTTGCGGGACTTGTTCCCATCTGAGGCATTTTGCAAAGAAGTTTGAATATGTTAGTGGCTTCGATCTATATGACGAGATGATCCAATTTGCCGAGACTAAATTCGACGTAAGCGAAAATCGTAGATTATTCAAAGCAGATATGATAGATCTCGACGTAAACGAAGTTTTATCGAAGTACACAAGAGATGGAAAACCTTTCGATGCAATAGTATCTTTGTTTGGATGTGTTGGATACATTTTAGGTGAACAAAGATTAACTTCAGCATTTCGGAACTTTTATAACTTGGTACGCGAGGGAGGAATTGTAGTTATTGAGACATACATGTCACCTGATGATTTCCAACCAGATGCGGCGTCAATGGAAACACACGATGGTGAAGACTTTAAAATAGCAAGGATATCAAAAAGTAATTTCAAGTATACTAACCCACAAGGTGAAGATGAGAACAACCAAGTACAGCTACATTTTAATTTTATGGTGGCAACCAATCTAGAACCAGGTGATGTCGATCACTTTATGGATGTTCATGAAATGCAACTACATTCTGAACAATACATTAAAAGAGTGGGTGAAGCGGTAGGGTTCACAGATGTGCAGCTACTTTCAGATGAAAATTATAAGAATATGTATGTAATGACGAAACCAGAATCAAAAAAACTTGAATAAATTTTATTGACTTGAATGTGTCATCGTTACTTCATTAAACTTCAATGATGAATATCGTTGTAAACCGGAAATCGGAATTGTTAAATTCTTAAATAAATCAACAACATTCCTGAGTTCTCAGTCAATAAAAAATGTTTCTAAGGACATCACTTCGCAACGTGCGAACTTCACAAAGGATCGGAGCTTTACTCAAGAACACTCCAAGAATTTCACATGTTCAAAGTAGATTAATCTCAAATTCTCAATTCCTTCTACAAGAGAAAAAGACGGAAGACATCGTGAATGAGTTTGAAAAGGATTTCAAAGATGTTGTTCAAGACAAAAAACCCATAGACAATTCCGACCTAACAAGAGACGACGATGTAGTTATTGAGGAAGTTGAATCCGAAACAGAAAAGCTACAATCCGAAGGCCTCATTTCAGAGACTGAAAATGTCATTGGACAAAAAGAGACCATGGAATTCCAAACCGAAACCCAACAACTACTAAACATTGTTGCCACTGCTCTATACACCGACAAGGAAGTTTTCATTCGTGAGTTGATCAGCAACGCATCCGACGCATTAGAGAAAGCGCGTCAATTCTCAATCACAGATTATGACAATTTGGAGGATCCAGAGAAACCACTCCAAATCAACGTATCCGTCGACGAAGGCAAGCGCGTCTTCATCATTCAAGATTCCGGCATCGGTATGACCCGCGAAGAATTGATGAGGAACATTGGAACCATCGCCCACTCTGGATCAAAGAGCTTCGTCAACAAGTTGAAGGAATCATCAACATCCAATTCACAAGATGTAGCATCCAACATTATTGGTCAATTCGGAGTTGGTTTCTACAGCGCCTTCATGGTTGCAGACAAGGTGCGCGTCTACACTAGATCAGCACGCAAGGGCAGCCAAGGGTACTGCTGGGAGAGCATCGGAGAGGGAAATTACACCATCAGCGAAGCAGAGGGCGTTGCACGCGGTACAAAGATTGTGATCGAGCTAAAGGACACCGACAAGGAATTCGCAATCAGAGATGCAGTGGAGAGGATCATTAAAAAATACAGTAACTTTGTGAGCCACAAGATTGAGTTGAACGGATCGCCAGTCAACACCCTCGATGCCGTGTGGTTGAGGAGCAAGGACAGCGTGACCCCCGAGGAACATTCCGAATTCTTCAAGTACTTGACGGGCACCAGCGGTCACCCCACCTACACCATTCAATTCAGCACCGATGTTCCGTTGAGCTTGCGCGTCTTGTTCTACATTCCAGACAGCCACAGCGAGGATTTAGGCGGAAGCAAGATGGAACCAGGAGTCAACGTGTACAGCAAGAAGGTGTTGATCAAGGCCAAGCACAGGGAGATTCTGCCCGATTGGTTGAGATTCGTCAAGGGTGCCGTGGACAGCGAGGATCTACCCCTCAACATTTCGAGAGAACATTTGCAGAACAGTCCGCTCATCAGGCGCATCAATTCCATCCTGGTCAAGAAGGTTATTAAATTCTTCCAGGACATGATGGCACAGGATAGAGAAAAGTACGTCAAGTGGTACGATCGAAATGGAAAGTTCTTCAAGGAGGGAATCTCATCCGACTATACATCAAAAGACGAGCTCAGCAAATTACTAATGTTCGAGAGCAGCAAGGTACGCGCGCCAGAGAGAACTTCCATTCAAGAATACGTGGATAGAATGGGAAGCGACGAGAAGACCATTTATTACATTAATTCACCCAACAGACAATACGCAGAGAACTCACCATACATGGAGAGCTTCAAGAAGAAGGGCATCGAAGTGTTGTACTGCTACTCCACCCTCGACGAATTCACAATGTTGAATTTGGGATATGTGAGCGGCAAGGACGTAAAGAGCGTGGAGAGCAGCGACATTGACGTGTCCAAGGACGAGGGCGACGTGAGCGTCGGATCGTTAACCGACGCACAGGTCACAGAGTTGGGCACCTACATTAAAAAGACATTGGCAGGACGCGTGTCTGCAGTCACCAGCAGCAAGAGATTGGTGGACACTCCAGCAGTGATTCGCAATCCAGAAAACTCCACCATGAGATATATTAGAAGAATACAAAATGCTAACCAAGACGCTCCCTTGGATCCCCAAAAGTTGGAAATTAATCCAAAGCATCCATTGATTGTGAACCTGTACCATGCCACGCAGAGCGAACAGGATTCGGAGACTGCGCAGTTGGTTGCTGAGCAAGTGTTTGATAATGCCTTGATTGGTGCCGGTTTGTTGGACGATCCTCGTTCCTTGTTGCCTCGTTTGAATAAATTGTTGAAGCAGGTCACCACGAAATTTGAAAAGAATCAAGAGGCAGCAGTTGACGAAAATAAAAACTAATCTATTATTTAAATTGTTTATAAAGGCTTTTTTGGAGTGTTGCTCCTCATGAGCACGTCTTCGATGCTTTCGAATGCCTTTTGCATTACGTCTGTGTCGGTAGCACATGTCAAATGGGTATAAACCTTCTTGGTATCCTTGAATTTGTTCTTCTCCTCGAACTTTTCCTTCATGAACTCGATTGCATTTTCAAAGTTGCAACCTCCTTTGTAGTCCTCAAAGATGCAGGTGAGGTCGCGTTTTTGGATCTTTTCTCTGAACAAATCAATCTTGTTCATGAATACAATAATGTTTGTCTCAACAAACCACTTGCTGTTAACTGTTTCTTCGAATAGTTGAAGGGATTCCCTCATACGGTTGGTCTCGTTATCTTCATAACAGTTTTGATCGTACTCGCTAGCGTTAATGACAAAGATGATTGCAGCAACACCTTCGAAGCACTATATTCGATTAATTAACGAAAAATTATTCACACTTACATGAACCCACTTCTTACGTTCGTTACGTTGACCTCCTACGTCCATCATTTTGATTGTTCTGTTGCCCATAGGGAATGAGATTTCTACAATACCTGTTGTTTTAACTCTACTTCTTAGAACGTCCTCTTGTGATGGGATATAGTCAGGGGCGCTAATCCTATCCATATTTGAGAAGTAGTAGGGTGAGGAGTCGTCCAATTGGAACTCATTTCTTCTTTCAAAAGTCTTCTTGATGCCTCCATCTTGCCACAAGTGACCAATATCTTGACCGAGCTCAGGCGTCCATACTTTTTGAATATTTATCAATACATCGGAATCCATATTGTTGATGTGCTCGGCTCGCTTCCTGTTCTCCGGCTCTTCAACTGGGATATCTAGAGCCAAACTATTCTCAACCAAATTCTTCATTGCCCTCACAACATTTCCATAGATGGTATCTTTGTATTGGTTCCTCTCTTCCTCTGGAAATCCAGATTGATGTATTATTTTCATTTGTTTGAAAATTGTACTTTTTCCACTCTCTCCAGCTCCAAGAAGCAGTACCTTAATTTCATTCTTTGACTCATCGACTACAACTGAATTATTGTTTGGTTTAGAGCCGCCGAAGATACATGGTAAGTACTCCTTAATAGACATCGTTTTATGAAGATGAACGTTCAGCAGTGATTGACAGATGACGGTTGACTTCACAAGTAATTCGGGTTTACCTCCCCAAAAGGATACAACGAATACAATAAAATCGACCCTAATAATACAAGTTGAGTTTTTATTGTCTGGGTACCAAACCACGTACAAAATATTTACAAGGTTCTTCCATATCAGCGCCATTATATGTGTCCATGAATCTAATCATATTGGTTGCGTTTTTGAATGGATGAAAGATGATTCTATCCGACCAGCACTTGAGTCCGTATTCTGCATATTTGTCGATGTGGAGTCTTAGAGGCCGCAACATTGTCATCCAATGACCAACTGTCGTGTCTTCCATCTCCCACATGGGAAGAGGGTAAATCTTGTTGTACTCGTTGAGAACCTTTGCCGCGCTCATGCTGATGCCATACATTGGTCCGTTGGCGAATGGTGGGTATGTGTTGGTGTGCACATCTTGAAAGTATGGAGTGTTGTCGTACTTTCCTTTGGTGTGAATGACTTGGTTATACTTCATGAATCCAAAATACACATTCTGCGACAAGTCCTTGTGTCTGGCCAACAAAAAGTCCTTTAGCATGTCCCAACGAACGATGGCATCGTCATCTGTTTTGATGACGTACTTGTAATTTTCCTTAAGCTCTGCTGCATAAAATAGAGTCGCTTGGGTTTTGTGTATCAAATTGTAATATCCTTGCTTTTTTGTCCTAACGAAAACTAAATCTCTTCTTTTTGTGTTCTCTTGATGTAACTGCTTCATGCACTTTTCATCGTGGTCGAGTATGAATCTTACGTCCATCAGGTCTTCGTCTTCAAAATAGCTAACCCAGGTTCTGATAATGTCCCTCCTCTCCGTAGAATTACACTCGCTAAACACTCCAATGAAGAAGTCCTTGTTCCGCGCGGTTTTCTTAAATGAGTATGTGCTTAGCTGATTTACATTAGAGAGTATTTTCGTCGAAGAGATTAGGTATATCATAAAGACGGAAGATAATAGACATATTGCACTCAAGGCAACGTAAGTTACAAATTTAAGAGACCGTGCTTTCTTCATAGTCTTGTAGTATGTGTTCTGGATCTGCATAAGAATGTTTGTGTATTTCTCTGTTTTCATGTCTCTAAAGATAGATTTTATTTGGGGGATTTTCTTATCCAATTTGAGTTATTATGAGTTATTTTTAGGATTTACAATCACATTGGTTCAGTCTTGTTTGCGATGGTCCGGGATCGATTTTATCTTCCGATGTAACGCTATAACAAGTATCTTGTGATTCAGTTCGTTTAATCAAATCTTTCAAGTTCTAGCACGCAATTGGTGTTTGATTCAAAAATTAGTTAGTTTTTGGTTAAAAAAACTGAGATGAAACTTGATTTTTATTCGAAGTACAAGATTTAATTTCTATTTATATTTGGTGGAGAACATTGATCTCGACCCGTTTCTTTGACCTTCTACTAATAAATTTAACCAAAACATCAACAGTAACTATCAACAGCAAAGTCAAGACCGAAAAGGCTATTGATCCAAAAACAATACCTACAATTTCAACGGTGCTTAACTTTGGGTAGATTTTCAATCTTTTTGCAGTGTTTACAGTGTTCAAAGAATTTATTTTCTGTGAACCAAAATAAGAAATTGACATCGTTGAGTTAAACTCTTTTAATTTTCGTTGTACAACATTTGTGGTGACACAAACAAAGTACAATTGACTGTGTATTTCATTCGTCAATGAATAGTCAACTACATAGTTTGAAATGTCACCTAATACATTTCTCTTGCTGTCAACGATTTGTGCATTAACAAAAGTGGCATCACTATCTGCACCAACCATTAAAAGATAATCAGCGTCAGTATTTAGTATAGCAGAAGTCGAACTTGTCAGATCACTCTTTAGTGTGAACCGTTGTGTGCCACCCTCATCAAAAGAAATAGAAGAAGCAATAATATTTGAAGAGGTGACTGATACAAGTGACAGACCAATTTTAACACCAGATGGTAGTACATCAGGGAAACTAAAAAGCATATATGACTGAAAACCAAGTAGAGAGACTGGTGCATTAAAACACAATGCCTCGTCCTCATTCGTATCGATCTCAAGTAATAATTTATTATCTTTGCTTATAGTATAGGAAGGTTGACTAAATAACCCAGTACTACTACTTGTACTACTGATGTTAAAACCAGGTGCAACGTTAGTATGGTCAAATAACATATAGTGACTCGACAGAGATTCCATATCAATGTCACAAGTCGATCCTATATATCCGATTTTACAATAACAGTTATCTTGAGCGATACAAGCACCACTACCAGAACAAACAAGACTGTTTGATGAAGCAATGGAACCGCAAGTAACAACTTCTGGTAACTGTGGTGTAGGTGCGTTGATGGGTGTTTCAGTGGTGTTTGATTCCAGTGACGGGGATGGGGTGATTGTAGATGAATCCAGAGTTTGTACAGGGGCAATGGTGCATGTGTCTGAAGGAGTAGGTATATATATAGATGCTGGGGTTGAATTAGGGGTAGGAGCATCCATTTGTGTCAGAGTTGAGGCGCGAGTTAATGTCGGTGTGGGTATAGGTATCGAAGAGGGTGTCAACGTTGTGTGAATGGAAGTTGAGGTATGCGCAGGCGTCAATGCTTCGGTGAGAGTAGCTGGTAACGTGAAAATCGAAGTATGAGTTGGTGTTGATGACGTAGGTGTTAGTATTCGAGTTGGTGTGGGAAACTCTTCCGGATTAGATGTATGAGCAGTGTTGGATATAGGTGCTGACGAGAGAGTGTAAGTGGGATTAGAATTTGACAGTGAGGGGATTGGCGTATGTGTTGGCGAAGTGTTTGACATCGGTTTAGAAATAGTTATTGCAGTGGGAGTTGAGGTTGACGTAGGTACTTGTGTAGAGATCTGTATTGCAGTAAGAGTAGATGTAGGTCTGGAAGTAGTCGCTGCTGATACACTGATACCTGCAAAATGAGTCAGTGCCAATAACACGCCAACAACTGAATGAACCTGAGTGGAGTATCGATTGACACATTTAATCATCAACAAGAACATAAAGGTTAATGGATATATGATCACAGTATTGATACTATGAACTACTACTTCATTAAGGAACTCAACACGTATGGTCTTTGTGAATTGATATTCTTCTTGGCTGTGTGCATTGCCAACATGATTACGATGATTGTGCTCATTGCGAACGCATTTTTTCTTCATCGGGTCCAAGAATACATATTTGAATGTAGATGCAGCACAATCAACGTCTCTAGAGATTATATTACAAGGTTGATCTGATGAAAGTTAATTAAGTGCACATGTATCGACTAACTGTTATCTTGGTTGAAATACACTTCACTTGACTTCGCACACAATAGAAGTGTAGCCACACATACTAAGAACATGGCTGCTACTTTCATTGCTTGTTAAAAGTTGACAGATGACGACAAAACTATTAATAACTAGCATCAGGCCAAAGAAGGTGTGGTTATATCTTGATGATACTATGTATGGTCACGGGAGTATTGAGACCAATAAAAAATTATTTGTAACAACAGACTTTGAGAGCCCTTCATCATAAAATCGGATGGAATAAAGTGAAAACAGACATTTGCATAAAAATGTAATGAAGTTCTTGTCTGTGCAGATGCATGTACCTCTTGTTCTGGCCTATAACGATTCATGTGTACATGACAATCACCACTGTTACACTTAAATTTAATTGCACTTGACTTCTGATCAGAAAACAAACCTAATAGTCCCTCAATCAATAGTGATATAGTGGAAAATATTTTGTCAATATAATCTGTCATATTGTTCGCTTATATCAGTTGGTAATCCAAAATTAGATAGTTGCTTTATGATCAGTCAACTACGTTGTGTGATATGCATGATGGACATCAAGAAGTACAAGATAGTAACGACATTTTCGGTACTTAAGCACTTTGACAGCTATATAAGCAAATTAAATGGTGTTTTCACATTACGTTGCTTTAACATTTATGGAAATGAATTCTGTGGAGGTCGTCGGTTCGATTCCGGCAGCAAATATGTTTTGTTTTGTAATGCAATGATAACATCCTCATTTCATCACTTGCAAAGAAGATAAATGGCAATTGAGGTGCGATAATTATGAATCACAATGATTAATTCGTTTTGTCTGATTATTGACCCTTTTTTGTGATTCAATGATCAAACATTAGTCTACCCTGAGTGGTCAACAAAAAACATAAGAAGTTTGGTTTGTCTGCCGTCGGTTTGTCTACTTGTGGCATTCGTTAGATATTTATCAGCAGTAGATGATATTTGACCAAGCTTAGTGTATGTTGATGTTGGTGGCATCTAAGGCTGTGTAAGTCCTTGATCCATCGGAACTCATTACATTAGAACTCTTTTCAGTAAAAAACTGTAATAAATAGTAACAGGCTAAAACATGGTATTAGAAACTAACGCATTTTAATATTTTTCATTCAAATACAATTTTAGCTATTTCAGGGGCGTGCTGGACGACTTTTATCTTATGGCTCTCAAAATACACACGTAGATCATTTCTATTCCGTCTTACAAAATCTAAATCGTTGGTGACTGCTTTCGAGTATTCAATACAAAATTCTTCACATTCCACTGGTATGCTCACATTATTGTCTATGACTCTATTGCCTCCATTGTGTACTGCTTGGAAATATCCGGTTCGTGTATGTTCAGACAATGTTAAAAGCGCTCCTCCGGAACATCCTCCAAGAGTGGGACATTTATGATATACAAATCCGGTTCCAATGTTTGTATATGTTCCTTTGCTAATAATCTTCTTTTGGAAACCGTCCATCCAACTTTTTACCTGGTTAAATACTGAGGACATGTCAGGTTTTGAGTCTGATGTCTGGTAATCCTGGTTGAATTTAGCTGCATCAATTTTACCTGGATATCCGATAACTGCACACTCTGTAGAGTTATCAATCAAAGGCAACAGAAACTTGTCACTATTGAACGATTCATCTTTAATAATTAAATAAGCAAGATCATTTAACGTCTCCCATCTTGTACTATCGATCATATACGACGCACCATCATATTCATTCAACCCATCGACATACTTTGGTAGCTTCTCACACTCAAACACATTATCGTCTTCTTTTCTAATCTCACTTCCCCAACTTGCATCAACTGCTGTTGTGAAGTAAATGTTTTGTAATGTATAGTTTCCATGCGAAGGTTTAACTACATGCTCGACAGTCTGTAATATCTTTGGAGTCACAAAAAAGGCACTTCCACCATATAACATTTCTTCCCCCATGTGATTCTTATAGCTAGCAATAATCCTACCGGAACAGAAACACGCATGCTTAAGAGCAGAAATGACGTTATCGTGCAACGTCACGTTGTAATTCTTTATTCTATTGACACTGTTTACAGCATAGACAGATCCCAGTATATCTCCAGACGGTGTAATAAGAACCCTTTCTCCCGAATCACCATCCTCGATTTCCTTATTGTTAATGTTATTAGTGTGCTCAAAATATGACGGGAATGTTGTAGGACGGAGATTGTACGTAACGTCATAATTATCAGATGGCTCCAATTCTGTCATTACTTTTCTTAAAAAATTGAGGTCGCGTGATATTGCTACCTTGAAAAAGATTCAAAATAAATTGTGGCCAATCCATAACGTTGTAAGATCGTTTAATAGAACAATAACGCATGTTGCTTGTATAATGTAATATGCAATTGCCCTGAATTTATTACCTATAGAGACTGGCTTTGAATTTTGAATGTTGATAATGCAATTATGAGTGAGTTCTTGTAATTATTGGTAAATAAAGGTGCTTAGTCCTGAAATCTTCCAGGGTTTGCAGGTTATCGAAAATCATAATGTGTTAGGTTAGAATCCTTTATTTCTTTATGTGCACTATCGGTTGTATCATGGTTTTGAGATGCATAGTTTGTTGGTCCACTTTGATGAACTAAGGTGTGTACGTGTAGCAAGTTATGCTGTGACATATTTTTACCACGTTGCTTATCTACATTGGCCTCCAAGTAGCATGGCAAGGAGCCAACTATTTGTACTTGGTTGTTGGCAAGAAACTCAGGTAAAACTTCCATACCAACCTCATGAGGTTTTTAGAGTTGTGCTAATACTGTTTTTAAAATACAAATTTTTTGGTTTTACTATCGACTTTTTACATTTATTTCACATTCTTCATCTCTAAATATAAATCTGACTCTACAAAACTACAGAACAAATGAGCTAGCACTTGATCCTCTAACTCTTTAGTAATCATGTCGAACAACTCTACATCTGCAGCGTTTTGTTCTAGGTGCTGTCTGATATAGTTCTTGCTTCTTTCCTTGACATTGATTTCTAATAAGGATTCAGGATCGAAGAAGACGTCACATATGTTCTTCCCTATTTTTCTCCGTTCTGCTTCACTGTTGTTCACCCGATATTTTAGGTTGACTTGCTCCCTAAAAGTATTACAAAAATAAAGGTTTTAAAACTGACCAGAAGATAACATTCTCCGCACAGAACTGTTGGGCCGCAAATAAATGGAAGAAACGGAGTTTAAAGGGAGAATCTAAAAGATCCTGAAGACATTCAACTCTTTCTTCCTTCAAAATTCTTTCTAATGCATCTGCTTGGTCATTGGACCTTTCAGTCTTGGTTGGAGTGCAAACTAGAGACTTTTTATTTCTCATTTCTGGGGTTCCAGGTACAAAAGCACTTCTTGGGGGAGGAATGTCGCAGAATAGATTATCGCAAACTAATTCCGAACGCTTTACGAGCGTGATGCCAGTAGACTTATCCACACCGTTTGGGTTGATTAATACGCGTAAAAAGTCTGCCCGATCTCCTTGGTGCGCGTATCTGAATTCATTAATTACTTTGCCATTCTCAATTACAAATACAGCCGGGATGCGATGGTTACTCAATCCTTCAGGCGCAAATGGGGATGTTTGTCCGAGGTATTTACTTGTTAAAGCCCTGTACACCATCGTTGGTAGATGTTTAACTGGCGAAGCCTCATCAATTACACTGAAGGCTTTTGAAATGTAGTTGTATTCATCATGTGCTGACACCATATTTCCTATAATTTGGTTTTCTCCAGCAAACTATTATGTTTAGATCCACAATTTGAATAATGGGACACGTACATCTTTTAGAAATTTAGCAAAATACTTTGGTGATTCCTAGAAACATTTAGTGTTGATTTGAATAACATCTTACCATATGCACAAGAACAGGTATAGTGTTATACTTGATTAGATTACCATAATTATCAGCAATAAGCTCGATAGATTCCTATAAACAATCAAAATTGTTTCAAAATGAATGTACGAACCTTGCAAAAAACGCAGTTAGTGTGCCTACGACTTTTAGATTTCATCAATGTATAGTTGTACAAACCTCAAAAATAACAACAGAACTTTGTGCTTATTTGACAGTGCACCAACTGTCAAGCCACTAGTCGTTGGTACTCTATCAAGAAACCCTTCCTCTAGGTGTGTTACGGTCATTTTGTCTCAATTATGGCTCAACTGCCATCTGTCAAAAAAATAACTCGTTTTTGTATAATTATACAAGTTAGGTCATCAATACTGGATAAAGCTCATAGGTGCAAACAGGATAAACCGAATATGAACATGTAATATCTCAATAGTGCAACATGTTTTGTTGAAGCAAATACTTGAAGTAAATCGAAATCAATAATGATTGCACACGATAATTAAGATTGACGCTACAGTAGTCTTTAAATAATCCGATTCAAAGTGTAACCAGATTCCTCAACAAAGGCGTGCACCGCAAAAAACTCCGCCATCACCACATATTTTGTGACTTCCATGTCATTAATTTCGACAAAGTAAATTTTTGTAACGTTGTTCAATTTACATTTTCACACGTTTCAACAAACATGGGGAAGGGGAAGAGCAATGTATCTTCAAGGAAAGGAGCTCCTTCAAAAAGTGTATTTCAATCACCATTGAAAAGAAGAGTAGATAAAAGTGACGATAAATACATTGATTCCGAAAACGGCCACATTGATGCAAACAAGTTCTTAACACAGTCGGACGAGTTCCAAGATGCAAAATACAATGACCTTAAAAGACGCTCAGGGATGAATGAACAAGAGTCCGATGCAGCCATTTTACGGCCCTTAATTGGTGAAGATGTGTCCTCGAAAAAGACAAAAAAATCACAAAAGAAGTTAAATGTCAACGATTATCAAGAGCAAGGTCTCAGTAGAGACGAAGAGAGACAAATTGAGCAGCGTTTCAATAAAATTGATGCAATGAACAATGAACAATCTGACGATGACGATGTCATCTCCAATTCTAGCGACTCTGACGATGACATACTAAATCGTGCTATCGGCAAGAAGAAAACAAAACAAGATGATGAAATAAAAAAGACAAAGAGAAGAGATTTCTTCGACGAACCCAAAGATAAAAAGAGTCTAAACAAAAGAAAACTAAACGACAAGCAATACGAAAGAGAACGAGAGGACAGAGAAGAAGAGGAAGCAGAAGCAAAAGAAATTCAAGAAAGAAGATCGAAGAGACTTACAGCCAGCGACTTTGGTATCGACGAAGATCTAGTTCCCGCCAAAAAGAGCAGCGCACTTTCAAAGAGCTCATCATCACCTACCGATGAACAAGATGAATCATTAGAAAAGACAAGAAACGAAAAGTTACAAATCATCTTGAGAGATGCACCAGAGTTGGTGGAACTCGTTGCTGACCTACAAGAAAAGTTGGAAATTGTAAGGGAACAATTATTACCATTGGTCACCAAAGTAAACACTCGCCAATATGCAACCGATCAAGGTCTAAGCTACTTGGAGACCAAACTCCATCTCTTGTTGACATATTGTCAATCCATCATGTTCTATTTGTTAATGAAATCAAATGGAAAGAGCGTCAAGAACCATCCGGTCATTGGACGCCTTGTAGAATTAAGATTGCTAATGGAAAAGATCAGACCCATCGATGAGAGGATGAAGATACAAATAGATAAACTCGTTTCGCTGGCCAATCGCGTCGATGTACCCGTTTCAGCCGATCATAGACCAAGAATTGATAATCTTGCCAATGATGAGGATGATGAAGATGATGAAGATGATGATCAAGACGATGAAGATGAACAATTAGACGAATCGGACCAAGAAGAAGAAGAGGATGAACAATTGGATGATGTACAAACCGATGCATACGTTCCCGCCAAACTCATGCCAGTCACCTATGACGACAAATCGACGGCCAAGAGCGCCAAAGCACAACGTCGTTTAGAAGACAAGGTCATCAATCAACCCATCATCAAAACAATCAAGAGCATTTATTCAGACGAACCAGAAGAGTTGCCACAAATCGGTTCCAATTTGGATCTAAGAGGAAGCGCAAGAGCAAAACAAGCAAAAGACATTGAAGATTATGAAAATGACAATTTCACACGTGTCAAATTAACAAAGAAGGAACAACGCAAGCTCAAACAAGATGAAGAAAATCTCGTGGATGAAATTAGAGAGATGGAGAAATTCAGCGATCTTGCAGCATTGGATCAATTCATGAAATCAAACAAGACCACCAAACAAAAGGACAGAATTACATTGATGCAATACTCTGGAGAAGCCGACGAGGCCCTTCAGAGATTACAAAGAGAGAATGATTCCGATCAAGATGACGACGACGACGACGACGACGCACCACTCAACATTGGACGCACCACATCATCCAATCACGACGACGATGACGACGAAGGAAATGGTGGAGATGATTTGAATGACTTTGATTCTAGAAACGAACAACGCATGAGAGAGATGGGAGTGTTTGGTGATGACGACGATGAAGAAGGAGACGATGGTCAAGATGATGAAGGCGAAGCTCATGATCGAGTGGGCGACAAGAGAAGGAGAATGGGAACGAGTGGTTCGCTTCAAGATCGTAAGAGGCAGCGTCAAGAACAAGATGCCATGTTGGCGAGCGATGAACGCGATGAGCAGGGCAAGAGACGTGCCAATGATAAAATTGTCAGGAATAAGGGATTGATGCCTTCGAGACAAAAGGATAAGAGTAATCCAAGAGTCAAGTTGAGGAACAAATATGCCAAGAAGACTGGTGGTATGAACAAACAAAGAACAGACGTTGGAAAATACTCTGGTGAATCTAATATTAATAAGGGATTGGTCAGGAGTAAGCGAATTAGATCGTAATAAATGTGATTTTGATGTTTTTGTGATTTTTGATTACAAATGGACGAAGTTGACCGACCTTGATAACAACTTTTAAGATGCCAAAAACACCATCATCACAATTGTCATGAGTTACAAGGCTATTATGACATTGTTTTTGAATATTCACAGATGAAAATCTATACAACATACACCGCACTACATTCATTTAAATTAAAATGCATTGTTTTCTTCCGCGTCGTCCAGATGTATCCGCCGACCATTCAGCAACCAATTTCTAACACCGACATTGTCTCGGTTATTAGATTAGGTGTATTTATTAAGTACAATGTATTTAATTATTGTACAAAATGATAACTTGTTTTTTGATCCCAACTTCCAATGTGTTCTTGAATTTGAAATGGCTCAGTAGGAGCACATGAGTACCTACCAGACTCATTCATTTTGTGAAAACATGAGTCGAGATCCGCGTTTCGGTTAAAATTTGACTACGTTTTTTGTAACGAGAATTGTAGTTGAATTACAAAATATAATGTCAGGTGAGGCGCAGAGTTGGGGGGAGGCATTAAACCAATATCGATTCGAAAGGTCTGCAATACCAATATCACAACCGGAAGTATATAGACATGTTAGGTTTGTCCAATGCCGTTTATTGACACAATCTAAAATAATAGGGAAAGAAGCATGTTATGGAGGGAGGAACAGAGACAAGTAAATCCAGTCCTACAACAATTTATAGACCCAAAAAGAGAATCGCAGTTTAGAACACATGAACAACAAAACATGATTTCTTCTTTGAATTGTGCGATGGATAAATCATTCGCGCACGAAAGTCATTTTAACATTGTTACCTTGAAAACAAAACGCGATGGAATGAACGATGACCCTAAAAAGGATCACTTTGGAAAAAGAGTGACCAATATGCCCCTCATTGTATCAAAATCACAAGATCCCATCGACAAGATTGCCAAATTAAAAAAATTTCCAGAAAAAAATAAATTGAGCGACATTGACAATATTTCTCTTCGCTACAGAGAGAATGACTATGAAAAGAGAAAAAAGAATGACGAAGAGACGGATGCCTCCATCCTATCGAATTACAATGGCTACAAACTTCATCACTTTGATCCCCTACTTCAGACATTCAAGGATGGTGGTGTAGAAGAGAGCGAAAGACATCAGGAAGAACAATCAAGGCAACAAACAGTTCAAAATTGGAAGCAATCTCTTCCAGAGTACATTAAAAATAGCGATGGACAAAACTATAACTTTTTAAATATGACGGTCACCAACCAGTCGGCACTAGACAGCATCGACCATAAAAATAACAAATCAATGGGAGTACACATTCATAATCAAGAGCTGCTCAAAGAAATGAAAAAAGGAAGAATGAGATCAGCAATAAAGAGAGCTGAAAGAAGGACGCTTAATAAAACTCTACCCAATAAATATCCAGAGTATTTGAAAGGTTACGACACCATAACAAATCAACCCTACTCTGGAATAGACGCCGTGCAATCTGGAGTTGATGGTAATTTGTTAAAGACGACGAGTAACATTTGGGATGATGTGAGACAAGAGAAGAATGTCAGAAGGAAAATGGTAGGAGATGATATATTGTACAAGGTTGTGACAGAATGGCCTGATTCTAGAGAATTATACACTCCGATGAGCTCTGATCCTAATGCTGAGCTGGAGGGAGTGAACAGGAGAAACGCAGGTCCTGGACATCCTATAAGACCTGCTTCAGAGAACAGCGCACCTGTAGATATGAAACCTGGCCAGTCATCTGTTAGAGTTACTCAACAGGGTAACAAGGTATTGGGGCCGCAGCGGTTGAAGAACTCGGTCTCAAATAATACATACAACTCAAATACATCTCGAATAAAGAAGGATGTGGCTGATACTGCTGCGCATAAAAGTAATAGAATACGATTGAGGGCGGGTGGAGTTTCTCAGGATGATTGAATGTATATAAAATAGAATTGTTTAATTTTGTAATTCTTTCCTTGAACACGAAGTGATTGGTAGTGCGAAACAAGAAGACGAAAAATTTTGAATCTCTATTTATTAAACTCACACAAGACATGATGTAATCTCTCTAATATCGATCCCACCACTACGTTCTTCTGATAAAGTTCATAGTTATCAACCATGTTTGATAATAATCTTTGAATTTTTGTTCTAAATTCTCCAGTCTCTTTTTCAAGTATGTTACATTGGCTCTGTAGAAGGCCTAAGAAGGCAAATTTAGCAGGTTCTATATCATTTACAGTGCTAAGGGAAACGATGGAAGATCGAATGTATGATTTGATGTCCTCTTTAAGTGCGTCGTCCGTTATCGTATATTTTTGAAATCCTAAGAAGGAAGTTTTTACAGACATGATTCCTTCCCTCATCAATGAGTAGTTAATGAAGTTGGATACTTTTTTTATACAACGGTACTCCACTTCCTGCATCACTTCCGATATTGTTCTATTCTCTTTTTGTAGTTTGATTATGGTGGATAAAACCTCGTCAAGAGAGTCTTGACCCGTGGGCTTCTTGTTTATAACATACAGACTAAAAATCGGTATACCTTCCTCTATGGCGAACGTCGATATCCTTTCTCTGAGTACCAGTTCACACAAACATGCATATACAATAACTCTATCAATGTCCTTCAAGCTCTTTTGGTTTGACCATATACATAAGCTCTCTGGTAGGGATATATCGTTAGATACAAACTGAGATGGTCCTTCTTCAAATATTGAGTCTTCGGGTGTTGTTGATCGATCGAAACTCGGGGAGGTGTGATGCTTCTTCAAAGCGAGAGGAGAAAGCTCTTGGTACTCGCTAGAATGGTATGAAGTCACACTGAGGATGTCTATCATCTTTTGGTACTTTAGAGTTTTTACATACGTCACCTTCCAATCACACTAAAAAGGGGAAAACTAAATGACATCGACATAAAAAGTACTCTACATTCTTAGAATGTAGTTGAGTCCGATTGACGTCCCACCAACGTTAAACTCAAAGACTACATATTAGTATCAAACAAGATAAATAAATCCTTGATATTGCCATATTTCATGTGGAATTTTTTGAATCAGCTGATGTGCCGTTACGCTCTCAAATAGAAATAGGTCGTATCTTGAACCTTGAATTAATGGTCAAACGGAGAGACGTTTCGCAATAACACTGTACATATCATATAGTTTGATCTGTGATGTTTCTGACAGTCAAGTTCTCCAATAAGTATAGAGATAACAAGAAGTCGAGGTTGAATAATTATTTTAATACCAAACATTAATGTCAAAATAATTTGTGTGCGCGTTAATGGTATAGTGGTAGAATGCTAGCCTTCCAAGCTCGCGACACGGGTTCGATTCCCGTTTAACGCATATTTTTTTCTTGATCGGGCTTCATTGACAATTCTATTTATATTCTGATATTTTATATCGAGGAGTGCTTCAACAAAATGATAATAATGTGGATGAAGAGTACAAAATGACAAGTTGACTTGGTAAAATTCTTTTTTGATTGTATCAGGCTGAACATGGCACTACATTATTAACATTAATAACAAAGAATCTAAAGTCCTATCTTTTGCTCTCTAAAGGAATTGAGTTTGTAATACTTCGTGTTCTAAAAGGACATCTACCTTTGGTTGGGAGTTCCGAACACGTTTTAGTCAACCGATCTTTCATCATCAATTTCATACTAAACAAAGCACAATGTTCTCAGGTACGACTATGGAGGGGATCCTAAACAGACCCAAGGTGAACATCACATCTTTGAATCATTTATCCCAACACGTACAACAACATTTAGTTAAGGTGTACAGCACATTGTTAGCCACAATCGCCTGTGCTGCAGTTGGCTGTATAATTGGAGTACAATTAAATGTAACATCAGGACTATTATCACTTTTAGGATTTGGAGCCTTGCTATGGTTAAGCGTTTTCACCACCTATAACAGCAGACAACCCCAGGGGCTAAGGTTTGGTTTACTTTGTGCCTTCGGTTTCTTCGAGGGAATGCAACTTTCTGGTTTGGTCAGGCACGTGCTAGACATCGATCCCAACATTGTTGTATTGGCACTAATGGCGACAACTGCCATTTTCGCCTGTTTCAGTGGCTGCGCCCTATATAGTAAGAGAAGAGAATACTTATATCTCGGAGGTTTACTTTCCTCATCTCTACTCATCATGTGCCTTTTGAGCCTCTTCAACGTTCTATTCAGAATTCCATTCATTAACGGACTTCAGTTATATGGAGGATTATTGGTATTCATGGGATATGTTGTTTACGACACGCAAGTAATTGTCGAGAAGGCATCTCTTGGACCAGAGGCTTGTGACCACGTCGGACACGCTTTGGAATTATTCTTGGATGCTATCGCTCTGTTCGTAAGAATCTTGATTATTCTAGCGGACAAGAAGGAAAAGAAGAAAAAGGATCGTAATTAAATATTATTTACTCAAAATCCAACGACATTAAACACATCTGTTGATCCAATCCATTGAATGGTGCAATTCTTGTGACAGGTACTTTGCTCACTAGCACCTTATTACTATTCAAATATTCCATTACCTTGTCGCATAACTTCTCTCCTTGTTGTGTGACAAAAATTCTACAGGATACACAATCCTTTACAGATCGTAAGAACTGTGAGACTTCAAATTCTTCGTCACAAACCCCATAGATATCCAGAGACTTAGTGTGCAAACTGGATTCATCATTTGAGGTGACCACGTGCCTTCGAACAATTCTGACCTGGTCTGAGTGTATTTCTGATAAATGTCACAACAGAAAGAATGCAAAGTATCATACCTGTTTTAATTGGTGTATAGTTTACAGACTGGATGTTTTTGTCCACAGCAGTAACGTGATATTCAACGGATGAAGATCTTGGAAGTTTGGACACAAAGACAACTCGGAAGAAATCAAACTTCAAATCGTTTAGCACCCTATTCTTTTCAACGTTAGTATCTTGAGATATCTCCTCAAGATATTCAGACCATATTGTAATCACAACACCCTCAAGCAAGTTACGATGCGGACCATGAACTTGATCCTGATCAACATACACATCACATCGTGTGACATTGTGTATACAGGAAGATAAAGCAGTAAGAGTTTGATGGACATTTTTTATACACTGACGCATTTGAGACACTACGCCTTCCATAAGGTCATCACGTATGGGGACAAGTGTCATGGATTGTGGCACAAGTGCAATCTGACCAGCACAATAAATTATATTTTGAACAACAACAGCCTGAGAGTAAGGTCCAATACAAGCTGGAGCCCATTCTGACACGCTCTGCACATGCATTACTTTTTTAAAAGAATGTTGAAAGGAGGGATTAGGAACAGCAAACAAACAATTCAGCTGTAAGGATCCTACAATTCGGTCACATTCTATACAGACCCTAGACGGAGGATTGATATGATAGAATTTAGAGTAAGAGTTATTAATTCTGGAAAAATCATTCATATTCTTCACAACAACAGTATTTTGTAAACAAAACTGCATGGGTTGGTCTGATTCTATTTTTGTCTTTAACAGATTTAAAATAACTTGGAACATGACACTTGTTTGTATGCCTGCATCATAGTCTATTTCTTGACTAACACTTGCATTCACAAAAAAATAATCAAGTTGACCGGATCCTATGGTACGACTCACATTACACAAAATGTGTTTCGATAGGTGGTTTACATCAATGTCTGATTGCGGTTCGCGAATAAATGTTGAAATTTTAAATGAATTTGACCTGCTTTGATGTGGTGGTTGCTCCTTGTCCTCAAGATGATATTTTTTAATGTGTAAATGTCCTACAGGAGCGTACATGTCTTGATCTAAACACACAATCTCGCTTTCATCTCTGTGTGAATGTAAATAAAATAAAAATTGGTCTTGGTTACATTATGATGCTCTTCTTGAATAAAGGACAGTCTAATGTGAGTGTTTCATACTCTCCACCTTCTCCACATACATTTAAATCGCAAGTCAGCTTCTAAAACAATAATGAATTTTGAAAAGTGTGATTCATTACTAGTTTTTCAAGAATTGGATGGAGTTGTGCTAGAGATTTGCCACAGTGCTTCTTTGGGGACAATCCAAGGCTTGCTGTTTTGATTAGTACAGCATGGATTCCGCTTGAAATCATTTCAGACAGTAAGTCAGATTGATCTCTTCTCCATAAGTAACATAAACTTATCAAACCTAATCGAGAGCATCTGACTTGTGAATTGTATGTGCTTGTTGAACTTACACATTTTCAACACGGTAGCGTTGATAGTCTGAGAGAATAGCCCCACAAGAAACCCCTTCTATATCGGGCATGGTGGTCTAATTCAATGAGAAAATTATTCATAAAACCTATACCTTCACTCTGCTCAGTAATTCAAACAACTCTTCCACTTCGTCTTTGTGCGCTCCCTCTTCGCCCTTTACATTTTCGTCATACTCAAGAGTCTTTTGGGATGATACCGCATGAAGCTCACCTCTGAATAGTGGTACTTCAAGACAATGTGATATTGCTTCTATAACATTATGACCCACAGTTTGAAACGTCCAACTGTCTAGCTCCTCTTAAGATTGAATTAGATCGAATCAATGTATCTAAATTACGAATAGATTCATCCGGAGGCGCAAGATTTGCTATGCATTCTATTGTGTGACCATGCTCCACGCATTTCATCATGTTGTAGCAACTATCCTTGCCTCCACTAACAAGTGCCACCACCTTCATTTGACAGTCAAGTTTTGTTGTCGATTGATTCTTACAACGAATCGAATATGGATGAATTGACTTTCTATCTTTGGGGATAATTTTACATAGTTGAGCAACTACAACAGTCACTAACATTAAACAACAAAATGGGAGCTTGCTGCGGAAAGCCAAAGAATGAGAACCCACCAGAAAGAAAATCAATTGCAGTCAGCTCACCTACAAATGACAAAATAAACCTGAAGGAACTGCCAAATGGTAACTTCAAAAAGTTGGATGTAAACAACCCCGATGTAATGAAAGTATTACAAGCAGCAGATGAGTATGCGTTATCTGTTCCATCAAATATCAGATGGACAGTACAAACTCTTGCAGACCACTTCCTAGATGGCGTTTTTAACGGAGGGACAGAATTTGAAAAGGACTTATTTAAAGCCAGAGTAGCATACAAGTGGGTTTCTGAATTTGTTGAATTCGATGCAGATGGATTGAACGACAAGAAAGTTAAATCATTCTCACCCTCAAGTGATGACGTTTTACAAAACCTAAGAGCAGATAATGAGGGTTTGTGTAACCTTTATAGAGATTTGGAGATTACCATGCTAAACAATTGTCGTACAGTTGATGGATGGTCAGAACCAGAGCCAGGCGCTACTAAACTAAGCAATGACCCTAACTACAAGTGGAATTCCGTGAAAATAGACAATAATTGGGTAAGCTTTTTTCATTACATTTTCTTAACATTTATTAGTACTTGGTCGATATTTTGTCTTCAAAAGGAACATTGCATACTAACGAAGATGGCATCAAGTTCGAAGTAGATAAGAACGACGATTATTTTTGTACTCCCCCTGAACACTTTATTTATGGACACTTCCCTAAAGTTTCTGCTTGGCAGTTATTAGACCCTCCAATGACGGTTGAGCAATATTTGAAACTGGGTAATGTCAGACCGGCATTCTTCCGCTATGGTTTTGAATATGTCAACCCAGAGATGAATTGTGCTCTAATAAAATCTTCAGATCCCTATTTAATGATTCCGCTTAGAGCAACTGGAAATGGATCTTCAAGAGTAAACCTGGAGAATTTAGTTGTAACTTCAGAGATAGAGCGTTACGGACCAGAGTGGAGTACTAGAGAGAATTCTACCCGTTGCCAAGAGGTCATGGCCTCACAAAAGTTCTCCATGGCAGGTAAAACTGATGGTAGGCCTGATTTATGGGCAATTCACTGTACCTTCCCCTTCCAGGGACGCTACAGAGTGACGATCAAGGCAGGGCGTCGCACTTTAGACAGAAGAAATGTGGATATGACAACCATTGCCACTCACACATTGGATTGTGACAACATTGGTACCTATAGTTTATCCGATCCAGATCTACATATGAAGATTCAACATGGATACCCAATTCCAGACGAGAGATACGAGCCAGCTGTCATGTCTCTGATTGAGCCCAAGATGAGTATGCTATCTTTTGAAAATACGAACCAGTTCAAGTTTTGGGGAATAGGCATCGATTCAGTAGTGGTAAGCAATCGTCTAGATTGGTACGAGCTAGATGTAGTACACGATTTGCGTGACTATGGAAAGATTTTTGGAAAGCAACTACCAGCCATGAATCGATACAACACAATGATATTTGTCAGATATTCGGATACCAAAGAGTACAAGAGGGTGATGGAGTATAGGCTACACGACCCTCTAGACAAGAATTATGCTCGTATATACGATGCTTGTTTGGATTATAACATTAAAGTGACTAAAAATACCATGAACCTCAATCTCGCGGTAATACAGGCAGAGATAGCCGAGAATATAGAAATCGAGGTGAACTTGAAGAACCAAGATCCTTCTTGTGCCAACAACTCCTTCTTTTATCAAAGAAAGGCCACTACATGTACCATTTATGTACACTTCTATACCAAAGGACATCATCAAGTAGAAGTGATTGCAAGAAATTCTAATCATGACAACAAAGCTTTTTATCCAGTGCTTCACACTCCGATTTATTGCGATCGTGATGATTGCGAGACTAGGGATGACTTTACTAGTCTTGTGACAAGAGGAGAATTCCAGATGGGTGTTGATTACATCATGGAACCAGTTTTTTTAAACGTTCAATATCACATCAAACCTCAAGTATTCAGAGTCAACTCTACAACCGCCCAAGATATTGTTGTGGTGAACAATGGTGCTTGGTATCAATTAAAGAGACTACAAAGTGCTGAAACTGGTGAGCTACCAATATTTGAGACCAAGATTAGTTTGACTCGAGGCGATGTGACTCTGTATTGCCTGAGGAGAGGAGAAAAGGAATACAAACCATTATGCATGTATCAAAACAATAGCAAAGACAAGAACAGTGATCCAGTTCAATTTAGCAGTGCCACTTTCGCATCAGGTGTTCACAAGATTAGAGAAAGATTTATTGCAAGGAACTGGAGCGCCAGACTTCCTGATGCCTCCGATCACCATCATTATGTAATGGACTTTACTTGCAATAAACTAACCGAGCCCCCTGTCGATTTCGTTATTAACGTGATCCATGAGGACGGTGAGTTGTGTAAAAATGTGTTTTACCAAAGGAAGATAACAAAATCGGACAACAGCCTAGGACCATCACCCGGCTCTCCCACTCCATCCATCGACAAGCAAACCCAGATACTCTATGAACTACATGCATTATTGGAAAAGCCAAATTCAAAATACACTGTCGTTGTGTTTGCTAAGACATTGAACACTGAAAATCCAACCGAATGGGTCCTCAAAAAGGATATTATGGTTCAAAAAGCTATCTTGGATGTTTTCAATCCCAAGGAATTGAGCGAAGAGTTGTTGTATGTGACTCCGAGAGTGTACAACCCAAGAAAGTATTGCATCTTGTCACCAGGTATAAAGGTGGCCATCAAATGGAGTGACATTATGAATTTCCAAATATATGCCCCGCTCAAAATACGTGGTCTTGTGGTAAACAATAATAGCCAATGGGTGAAATTCAAAAAATTGGACGTTGAGAGAGAAGGATGCGCCTTGTATGAAGCCACATGTCCATTAAGCAAAGGTAACATTAGAGTGTTCGCTCAAACCGATGAATACTCTGCTGACACTGTTGGAGAATGGATCGTTGATGAAGAATCACAATACAGAGCTTCAGAGACGTGTGCAGCTTATGACTTGGAGCCAAACAAGGTGCATACAACAGTCGTCCCAGGTCACGTTACTTTAGGCGTCAACTCTCCAGACAATGTAGGACTGCTACCAAAGCTATACCTGATTGAAGGTAAATCAGAAACAGAAGTTCCCAATTCTACCTTCGTTCAAAGAAAAAACAATGCTTGGGAGATTAGCATGCTAACGAATGCAGCTTCTGGTGTGTATTATAAGTTAACAGTATTTGCCAAGCACTCTAAAGTACCTGGGGACCACTTGTTTGCTTTTAGCTATCCCTTCGTCACTGGTACAACAGGCTCTCTTACCCCAAGGATGGGAAACAAAAAGACTAGCTCAAATAACATCAACGCAACAAAGAAGGATGCTGCACCTGAGCTGCCAAAAAGCTACCCCACGATGTTTGGCGATTGGACTTCCAGCACCAAGAATCAACTCCATGAACCACTAGAACATGCACTCAAGATGGGTCAGAGCTATCGATTCAAATTAAATGTTGACGGAGCTGTTCACGTCGTGGTGGAGAGGTCAGGAGAATATGTGCAGTTGGATAAGAAGGATGCCAAGACGAGTTTATATGAGGGACGTGTGGTCATATCTGGTAAAGGAACTGTAAGTGTTATGGCACGTTATGCGGATTTGGGACCTTATCAAGTTTTGCTTCAATACAAGTGTTGAATTTAATATTTATTGTTTATATTATACATCAGAAGTCTCCTGTACATTGACTATGGGCTCCGTATGACCTTCCTTGATTGGTGATTTTTCCTTCATCATTACAACCGGGTCACTTTGCATCTCTTCTTCTATGACTGGAACTATTAGGACTTCCTTCTTTTGTTCGTTCAAAGTTCTTGGCATGAACAAAGTGATAATGATACAGGTTGTTGTTAGAGTGCTCATGATTATAAATGCCAAATGAACATCTAGTGGAAACACCAATTGATTTCCAACTGTCCATGCAAACAATGGACCAGCTATGACGGGAGTTAGCATGCGGGGAATGTTGGCAAACGAATGAGACAAGCCGTTAGCCATTCCAGATTTTCCTGGTGGTGCACTGTTTGCTATTAAAATAAACAATGAAGTAAAACTGAATGACCCCCATGCTGATCTGTTTATGGAAAACAGACAAACTGAGGCCCACATTGCCACTTTACCATACTTTGCTACAAAATTTATTTCTGGTAACAGCATCATAAATAATTGTAAAGACATCCCTAGTCTTGCTGTGCCTAATTTTCCAAAGCGATTAACACATCTTTGATACAAGAATAATTGAATCAAAACCGATGAAACACCACACAAAGCCTGCACTATCCCAATATCAAGAGTATTGAAACCCAATCCTCCCTCTTCTATGGGAAGCATACTAAATAACGGAAAAACTTCATCGAGTGATACCGTAATGCATATTGTGGCCATGTAACACAAAACAACCATTACAAAATCTTTATTTACAACAGTGACAAATGACGTTGCCAATTTCTTGAAGGGATTACCAGCAACTTTGGGAACAGGATTTGATTTGGTTTCTTGTTCATAATCTACAAGAGATTGTGCAGTGTGAGGTTTCGTAATCTGCGAAGGATCACTGACTAGATATTTTTGACCAACAAACAAACCAACAATCATCAGCACACTACTAGTGGCTGCCGGTATAAAGTACGGAAATGTATCCATGAATGTTTTTATTGAACCAGAAAAGAACGGTATTTCAAATAGCCCAGGGTATTGCTTGGTTGGTCTTGATAAGAAGCCACTAATGGCAGGCCCCAATATTGCGCCCAAATTCCAAGACAGTTGTTGCAGTGAGAAGGCTCTACTTTGGTTTGTAGAATCCGTCATTTCCGCAAGGTAAGATTTAGCCGTTGACACGTTTCCATTAAGTGCTCCACACATGCTCCGGAATACAATGGCCATGGGGAAGTTCATACTAAACCCGAATGCCAGCGAGAAGACACTTGTACCGACGCTCCCTATTAACATGACCCTCTTCTTTGAGTATAAATCAGAAATGTAACCATATACAAATCCAGAGAAGAACTGACATGTTGCAAAAGTAGATGCAATCAAACCTGCATAGTACCCAGAGTCCTTTTTATTTTCTACAAGTCCAAAATCAACAACCATGAATCCAATAAACGAAAAAATGTATGTAAAATTATATGCTTCGCAAAAAAATATTATTGTCAATGCGATCATCTGCCCTTTCGGTAATGCTGTTGCCATTGGCGACGGCGGTGATAAAGGGCTCATGGCCATTTCGTCTCCTCTTTCGAATTGTGTGTTTATTATAAGGGTCGTATCGATCCTTAAATCATCCGATTTCTGTGGCCCATCATGCTGCTGTATCTTTGTGTTATCACTTTCTATAGTGTGCTCCCCCATGGTTTGTGATGGTTTTTGTCTTTTTTAAGACCAAACCAACAATTAACCAAAATGTCAAACAACAAATCAAAATACACCGAAAAAGGATATTCTTCAAACTACGGAAGGTGATATAATAACCAATTTATTGTTCATTATCTAAAATATGTTTCTTGGTCATTTCGATGTACTCCTCATCATCTCTAGCCATCTCATAATACTTCTTGAAAATTACGGCACTTTGTGCTTTGACGGGATCCTCCACCTTTGGTAAAATCTTTTTTGTTTTTGTTATCAAGGCATGTCTCCTATTTCTGGGATCTTTATATATTCCGGTTTCTTCCGATAATATCTTCTCTGGGTCGATTTTTCCGCTGTCAATCTTCTCCTGGGCATCCTCCAAATCTTCATCCGAGTACTTTCTGCCCGAAGGGTGATTTGCATACCTGCGTGACCTTGTCCAACCCATCTACAACATGTTAGTAATTTTTTTTCTCTCTTCATACCATTAGAAACTTTCTAGCCATGTCAGCGCCAGGAAAGTCTTTATCTTTTTTATAATCAAGGAACATTTGATAGATTTTTTCTGCACTCTCTTGTGCAATTTCAGGCGTCTTGAAGCGCCAGAAAGGAAGGATTTCTCCCTTATATGGTTGCATAGATAGTACACCTTGTTCACCTTTACCAATTCTGTAGAGCTTAGGATGTTCTTTGAAATCTATTTTGGAGAAATCAAGAGAGTAATCGAATTTTGCTCTTTTCGGTGGTTTTTCTTTTTTGATTGTTGTTGCTTTTCTTTTTTTTACATTAACGGACTTGACGGGGGAGTCTTCAACCTCGCTTGACTCAGATTTTATTTTACTGCTAGGTTCTGTTCTTACAATTTTGTTTGGCGAGTCGTCATCGTCAGGCTCTTGTTTTAAAACTTTTTTGGGGTTGAATTCGAATCTATCAGCATTAATTCGCTTCTCTCCATCTTCTTCAACAATAGCTTCTTTTTTTGTTGATCTACTAATTCTTGCTGGCATTATTGAGGTTATATGAATTGCTGTTATTGCTGTTTGTCGTTTTAGAAATATTGGTAGGCTACTTCTTAGCATTCTAAATATTGATAAATATTTATAAATAGAACATTTACCCATGAGCGAGGCCTACTGTCCACTGCGACAAAAGATACTTCCTCAATTCTCACTCTTATGTTTGCACTGTTGGTATCCCTATGGTCACACACGATGAAATCATTACAAAATTTTTGAGTTGAGAGAACCTTTAGGTTTCGATGAGCAGTGCAACCAAACTGGTGCATTCCAGAAATACAAGTATGGATTAATCTGAGACGTTTCAAAGCATACACAATGAAACTGGAATTCTCTCTTGTAATCAACCTTGGTGATTTGAAAAACGACTAACATTCTATGAAGTGATCAATCTATTTTATTTATAAATAGTATGTTTTATTCAGGTCATTGTTTAGTTTTGTGAGGATGTATCTTTAAAGGCATCAGGGTTCTTTTCCAAAATCTTCAAATTATTATAAAAGTATTTAAAATCAACTCACCTTCTTCATAATTGCGTCGTTCTTTCTCTGGTCGCTAGTAGGTTGACCCATTTCTTTTGCTCTTTGGTCAAACATCATCTTCTCTACCACTGCTCTGGTTTCAGAGTCTAGATCGCTTAGCTTTGAGCTTTCGGGGTTGATTTTCTTTGTGTCAATAAGTGCTTGGTCCTTCAAAATGGCACCCCACCATTCTTGTTGGTTTTGCTTTTGTAAATAGACAACAATGGCTTGATTGTCTTCAACTTGCCATGTACATCCGTCCAAAACAACAGGTTTGTGTAGAGATCCATCAACAATCAAAGGTTGATTCTTTAGACCCACCTTAAGTTCATTAGTACCGATTTTAACATGAACATCCCTTCCTCTTGTACCCTTTGGTACGGGAACAGTGACGGTCACATCCTTCAAATCTTGCGACCACTGATAAGTTCCGTGATCATATCCATGGGTGCTTGATGGCTCTAAATAGATTAAACCTATAACGATCGCAAGTGCTTACCCAACAAGTTCTTATCTTCCTCGGACATGCTTTTGTTTGGTTGAGTAAAAAAAATTAAGCCACACACACAACAACACAAGAACACACGCTAATTAGAAACAATAATATATTTTTACAAATTATTTATAAGAATCCAATTCAGGACTGCTCAGTTTGCTCTTGCCCCTCTTTGAATTCCTCTCTGGCGTGGGCGGCGGAGACGTTTGTATCAACAAGGAATCTGTATCACTATCGCACACCGAAATGGTATCGGTCACATTGATATAATTCGAATCAAGAAGATTCGGTCTTCGCAAATCCTCCGTAATATCGTTACTATAGGTATCATCATCCGTATCATCCGATCCATCACTATCCATCATGGTATCGTCTTCATGCTGTTGCATTTGCGTTTTTTGTAAAACAGCTTTATTTTTCGCGGCCAAATTAGCAGTATGAAGAGTATAAGGAAATTCCAACGAGAAGCTATTGCCCAGAGTAGGACTCATCATCTCGTCGAAACTGTTGCTCCTGCTGCCACCGCCCTGGTCAACCATCATGCCCAAACTATCCTCCAACGAACTCTTTTTTCTCTTCTTCTTCTTCTTTGGAGTGTTTTGAAGGGAAGGACTGGACCTCATGGGTGGAGTTTGTGCAATCTCCGAATCTCCGAGTTGGTCCATTGCCGACGAAATGTTGATTTGTTGCGATTGGCTGTTGTGATTCGAATGATTTACTAGTTGTTGTGATTGTTGCGACGGCGAGTGATTCACTTGTTGTTGTTGTTGTGATTGTTGTGACAATTGATGTTGTTGTAACAACAACGTTCCGCTGTTATTTCCGACGCTGTTGCTGGTCATGAGCACCGGATCTTCGCATTCGCTCAATGCATTGTCGCTCTCGCTATGATCCTGATCGATATTGGAATCCTCCACCGGATAGTAATTCTGTCTAGGGTTGAAGTGAGCAGTGTCGTCGTCGCCCAACAAGCACGTATCCGGCACGAAATTGGGTCTGTTCTTCAACACTTCGCTCCAGTTCACGTCCTTGAAGAAGGCATGCTTCTTGACTTGCTCAGCAGTGTTCAATCGCTTGCGCGGATCCAACACGAGTAACTTTTTCAAAAAATCCAAACAATCTTCGTTAATGTCATCCGGCAGATCATCAACGTCTGGCCACGGAATGTTCAACGATAAAATGTTGTCGAATATTTGTTGTGGAGTGTCGTCGTTGAACGGCGGACATCCAAATAAGAATTCAAACATGATGCAACCTAGTGCCCACCAATCCACCGCATAAGAGTGTTCGGTTCCTAGTAGAATCTCTGGGGCCAAGTAATCAGGCGTGCCTGCAAAGTGACCCATTTGTGATTGACTGCTGCTGAGTCCTCCAGGCGAAACGCCCGCGCTAGCAGCAGCGGCTACGGCAGCGGCGACCATCGTTTGGTTGTTCATTGGAGAAGAGTCGTCGCTGCCGGTCATGAACAAATTCTTTGGTGACTTTAACAAGGGCGACTGGGTGATGATGGGCGATGGAAACACTTCGTCCATGTGATTGAACGGCATGTGAGCGGTGGCGCTGCTGGGCGGAGTGGCACCCAACATGGGCGTGATGGGCGTGGATGGGTCCATCATGATGACGCCCGGTGGGTGCAGGTGTGAATCTTGATCGTAGTGTTGATCGTCGTAGAACGGATCGTGATCGATCAATCCCACTTCGCTCAACCCAAAGTCAGTCAGCTTGATGTGACCGTCTCCGTTGATCAATAAATTATCGGGTTTCAAATCTCTGTGCACAATGTTCTTCTTGTGCAAGTACTCCAGCGCGAGTACCGTCTCTGCAATGTATTGTCTGGTCATATCTGCTTCGAAGCACTTTCTAACTTGTAACAAACTAAACAAATCGCCGCCGGGGCAATAATCCATCACAATGTACAAGTATTCCTTACCGCTGAACGAATAATAGAAACGAACCACAAAGTCATTATCGGCCACCACCATGATGTTACGCTCGGCAATCACTCTCTTCATTGCATTCTTGCGCATCATGTCCCTCTTCTTGAGCACCTTGATGGCATACAAATCGCCAGTTTTCTTCTTGCGTGCCAAGAATACTCTTCCGTAGGCCCCTCTGCTGATTGGTTTCAAAATTGCAAAATCAGTAATATTTGTTTTTCTCGGTTTGACCTGACTGGCGCTTCTCTTTTTGAAATTGAGCGAAGAGTTGTTGTTGGTGTTGTTCGAGGAATTGAGTTGCGAGGATGACGATGATGAATTGTTATTGGATTGTACGGACGATGTGGACGAGATGTAAATGTCGTGTCCTAACGGTACGCTGGATGACGTGTTGGGCGTGGTGGGCACCAACCGAATGCGTTCCCTCATGGCCTCCAATTTGGCCCTCAACACTTCGTCCAATCTCTTCGCAAACACTGCGACCGTGAATGATAATTCGGTGGTGCGAGGCGTGATGGGCGTGCCGACCTCATCGCCATTCGAATGATTTGTGGACGATTGAAAGGTATGAGAAGAAGAAGAAGAACTAGTGGGTGCCAACAATTCGCTAATTTGTTGAATGTCTTGTTCCAATCGTCTAGCTCCCTCTTCGTTCAAGCTCAAATTACTAACCTTTTTAGCGACCGACGAAAACATATCCAACACGTCCATTTCTTGAGTGCTCAACGGTCTCAATGTTTTGCTCTTTTTAATCTCTCCCACCTTCTTCCTGATGCTCTTTTCTAATTTGTGTAATCGTTCGTCGCACGATATGCTCTTCATGTCAATGTCACGTCTGATGGCGCACACCTTGGAGTGTTCCTCCAATTGATCCGATCTAACCAATTCTTCACATATGCGACACAAGATTTCTACGTGTTTCTGACTAGGCGAATTATTCGATAATTTTCGCTTTTTTGAATTTTGACTGCTCGATCTCTTCTTGTGTTTGTTTTTTGCTTGCGAAGAAGAAGAGGTCGAATCGGCAGCGGAGATTGGTAACGGAGTGGATGTCGTGGACGAGGTGACCGATGACGATAATTTAGGTGGTGGAGTCGATAAGGTAGTCGTGATGACGGGTGCTTCCGTTCCATTAAAGAGTTGAGGTTGTTGATTGTGATGATGATGATGATGATGAGATGGAGTGCTGAATGAGCTATTGGCGCTGCTCGGCGTTGCGCTGGTGGGCGTGCAGGGCGTCGCTGTGGTGGGAGTGCTCGCTTGACTGTTATTGCTGTCGATCAACGAATGCAAACTATTTTGAATGTGAGTGAGAGGTGGCGGTTTGATGGTATTCTTTTTCGTGCTGGTCCATAATTTCCACTTGTTGATTACTTTGGAAATGAAATTGGGAGAGTTGCCTGTGGTGGGCGATAACGGAGTGTTGGCGCTATCTGTTTTTGTTTCCTCTACTTGTCTCGGACGTATGGTTGGCGTCAGCGTCACGATGGGCGGTGGTTTGTTAAACGAAGAGATTTTGTTTACATTGTTATCCGTCAAATGCAAATCGCGCAATTCGCTCAAATCTTCGACGCTAGCGTCGCTGTCGTCTTCCTCCTCTTGTAATCGATTCTTGAGCAAATCTTGCAACTTGATGGGTCGAATGTCCAAATGACGATCGTCATCCGGCGATTCGTCGTTCAAGTCGTCATCTTGTTTGAAATCATTGGTTTGATCGTGTCCATGTGATTCGGTTTGAATGTGAGCTTGACCCATGGCCATGGATTGTTCCTTGCTGGTGACGGCCAACGACGAAGAAGGAGCGTGCATGTCTTGTACGCGCAAGAATTCCAACAATCTGGAACATCTAGAAAAGATGAAGATTAATTTCCTGACCAATCGACATAACGTCTTCTTCGCCATCAATTTGGCGTCCAAATCTTCGTTTCTAATTTTCGGTAATTTGCTGAATAAATTCTTGTAGTCGGTGGGCGATAACGGCGAAGTGGGAGTGCTCGATAAATGAACGGGCGGCGGTGCGTCCGAATTGGCGTGCGTCAACGCATGAACTCGATTCGAATAATGCGAATTCAATTTTTGTAATTGCTTCATGATCGTCCTGTGCTCTCCGTCCCTTAATTGTTCGATGGTGGTTTGGATGATGGTCTCCGCTGTCTTTTGTAACAAGGCGAGTCCTTTGCGAGGTAGATACGCCGATATTAATCTCTTGGGCACTTGTTCCAATTCGATCAAATAATCTCTCACGTCCTGATCGGTCTGGTACTTGACCATCGCTAATTTGTGCATGAACCATTGATCGCCGCTTCCTTGTCTCACGTCGAGCGATAATGCTCTGTTTCGTCTCGAAATGTCATCGTCTGCATGTTTCGAAAGTGGAAAATCCAACGGACCTAACGTCGACGTCGACGAATTGTGACCCAAGAAGGATGGATGTTTTTGTTGATAAGCGGGCGAATCTTTTCGCTGTAATGGATTGTGCCTGAGTAGTTCCGTGAAATCTTGGGTGCGTCTGAAATCAGGTTGTTGCTCCTGCGTGAAGATTAGATGGGTGCCCGATTTCACGAAAACGCTTGCGGCGCGCATCGTCTTCTTCATGTGGACGTTGCCGGTGTGATCGACCTCTCGTTCGTTTTCAATGTCTTCGATCAGTTGGTCGTCGCTGGTCGTCGAAGATGCCACCGATTGTCTCCTCAAACGATAACTTTCCAAATCAATCACGTCGTCGGGAAGTGGCGATTCGTACGACTTTCTTAATCCTGCTGCATCTTCGGATAGAAATTCTTCATTCTTGTTTTGTTGTGGTCTGGACAAATCGGCGTTTACAAAATCAAAAAATAGATCTTGGGGTGTTTTGGGCAGCACCACGTACCTTCCTCTTCCGCTCAACGTGGGCGTCTTACAATTCCTCATCAATGCCTCCGCTTTGACTTGGTCGATCTCTGGCGTTTGAAATGCAACGTTGTTGGGCGACGAGGGAGCGGAGGATATAATGTCGTGTAAGTTTAATGGAGCAGGTGGGCTGAACGTCCTCCTGTCCAATTGTAAACTATCGGTGTCTAGCGAGGAGGTGACCAAAACAACATCCTTTTCTTCTTGCGTGCGGTCCGATGCTGATGCTGCATCTTGTCTTGACATGCTAAAAGATCCAAAGCGTCGTTGTTGTTGCTGTTGCTGTTGCTGTTGTTGCTCCTCTTTTGTGGGCGTCGTTAGTAATGGAGGTAACGTTCTTTGTTGATGTCGCGTCTGGACGGCGGGCTTCTCTTCCAGAACAATGTGATAATCTTCGAGTTCTGCATTTTCGGCGAGCGGAAAGGGACTAAACGAAACCTTCTTTCTCCTAATGTCTTGCGCCTGTATGCTGTTCCTGCGATGAAGTTTGGCGAGGCTCTCCACCACGGGTCTTTCGGGGAATAGATCAGTGCTCGGTGATTTGAGTCTGTTTGAGCTTTTGCTCTTTTCGTTTGTTGTGCGTATTGGCGAACCACACTTTACTGGTTTGAGAATGTCATCATCTATATTGTCGTCCGTTTTGTAATTCTTTTTTAATTGTTGGTCGGTCATCGAAATGACCTTTGAAATTTATTGTGTGTGTTTGTTCTATGGCTCAAAGTGGTTCCTTAGGTCGAGAACTTTCTGCCATGCGCGTTTTTTGCGAGTATAAAATTTATTCTGAATGTGAGAGATCCTATGAGAGTGTGTTTTAGATCGTAAACAACCTTGTCCCAATGAACAGAAAATAGGACTTGATGGTGAGTGTTGTTGCAGAATAGTTCGAGTAAACTAGGCAGTCAACTTTGAAACTCCTCTTTCTACGGAAAATAGACTAAGATGTTGACTCGTTTTGGAACAATAGTAGACCAAGAGTCGAAACACGAATCCAATTGCAAAGGTGTAATAAAGTGACTCATGTAAAGACGTGTTAAATGCCTTACAATGTTTTAAACGGAACTTACAATAGCAACTTCGAATTAGGAATTGGAAATGGATCAACCAGTCCTACAATCAAAGCACTACCAACCCTCAAATGGTAGCCCTACAAACAATGGTGTGGCGAAGAGGTTACCACCTCCACCTCCAGCACACCTTTTGCGTGAGCGCAGAACGTCAATAACAGAAAATAATGTATTTCAAATGTTTTCAATTTAAACTCAATGCAATTCAATAGGAACGAAAATCTGCAGATGAAGACCAAGAACCTGAATATGTACTTCAAGGTCACGCCTCAGACGAGGCCATACAATTAGAGGAAAAGCAACCTTCCCTCATGGAACTTATAACTAAAACCGCAGAGTGCATGAAGGAGGCTTTCCCCTCTTATTCTGAACTTACAGTCGGCGACTTATCGGTTGGTCTAGCAGGCGTCGCAGTAGAACACAAAAAGCAAAATGCTTTAAATAAGCTTCATGAGTCACCTTGTTTATTCCAAATTGAACAATCCGACCATGACTTTCTTGTCAAGGACAAAAAGTCACCCATCACTGCAGTTAACCCAGAGGGCGTTGACACTAGCAAGATTCTTTTGGCCAACAGACTTGTTAATTACGCAATGTACGTATACTATCCAATTGTAGAACCAGAATTAGAAAAAGAAGAAACAAAAGATGGAGCAAAATCTCCAGAACCAAAGGACAAAGCAGAGGCCATCGTGGAGGATCCCGAACAACCAAAAAAGCATTATGTACTGATGGGTCAGGTCAAAGATGTAAAAGATGCGATTAGCGCAGAAACAATTACTAAAAAAAAAGAACACGTCAATCTACGTGCACATCTTATCGAGGATTTGGTACAATTCCGTTGCGAGAGCGGCCACATGCAAAATGCCTTCTTCACGAAAATTGACTATAAAATGAACGCTCTCATCATATCCGTGCGCGGCACCGACAGCAGCATGGACGCATTTACCAATGCGACGGCCAATCCCATAAACTTTTCTGCTCACAAGCAATACCCCGAGCATTGCGAAGAGATGGTGGAGGGCGTGGTACATAAGGGAAAGTTAGAGGCTGCCAAGTGGGTCCTGTCACAAAACGAAGCCATCATCAAGGAAATCTTCTTCAAATCAGACGCAGGCTCTGAAACCAATAATAAAAAACAAAAAATAGAACGAATTTATTTTGTGGGCCACTCCTTGGGTGGATCCGTTGCAACACTTACTGGCATTTTAGCAAGAGAATTCTTCCATGAACACCGGTCTAGTGCTAGAACATTACCTCCGATTAAAGTAGTTACTTTTGCTTGCTCTTGTTTCTCGAGTTACAACATTAGTAGGTGGTGTAGAGGCTTCGTTGACACTTGGGTCATTGGTGGAGACATTGTGCCAAGGATGAGTCCTGGACAAGCAGAGAGGTTACGATTAGAGATTCAACAGTGTAATTGGGAGAATAAAGTGGATTCATTCTTGAAGCAACATTCAAACATTGCAGCAGCAGTCAACATGTTTAATTCGTATTTGGAAAATAAGGGATACATTACGTTACTAAAGAACAAACAGCAGCAACAGCAGATGGATTCGACGCAAGTACATACGAACCAGGAAGGAAACACAATCATTAGCGAAACCACAAATGATGACTCCAGCACAGATCAAACAGACAAACAACAAACCAACTATGAAATTGAAACATTATATCCTCCTGGCAACATTTACCTCTTGGTTGAAGATCAGAACAATGAACAAGCAGAAAAAGACTTTGGAAGCATGTTGATTACATTTTTGGAATCAAAGTTTAAAGATGAAGAAAAGGAGGCGGAATCTCCGATGAACTCTCCCGTCACTGTTACGTCGTTGGTGTCGAGTTGGTGGAGTGCTGGAAAAGAAACGAAAAAGCCAACCAAAAAGATTGAAAAGATTGAAAAGGGAGCCGTCGTTGTTGCAGTTCAAGATGAGAGAAGACAGTTTGTGATGAGACATGTGGACGCGAAACACTTTGATAGAATCATTTTGAATCCTGGAATGTTCAAAGATCATCGGTTGGTAAACTTTCATGATGCCCTGTTATTTATGGAGGAGGCCACTGGTTTGAAAGAAAAGTCTACAACGAAGACGTTAGTTAGGATTGCGCCACTTCCGAACACCAACACTACTTTATTAAAAAACTATTCCTAAATTATGAGTATTCTTTTGTTGTGTGATATTGTTGTTGATAAGAAATGTGAATGTTGAAGTTTTGTTGTGATCGAATGTTCTGCAGCTCATGCATGGAGTGAAGAATCAACATGAACATTCATTCAATAGTTCATTGAATTTATTACAATTTATTGCTGACGCTGTGGAATGTTAACAAGAAGAATCACGCTGTCGAGCAGTGCTCAATCGATAAGGATAATATCGCGTAGATTAGATACAATAATAAGAAGATACTCTAGTGTGGAAAAAGATAAAGTAAAAGAATTAGAAAAAGACGAGCAAGTAAAAGAATCAGAAGACGAAAAGGATAAAGCAAAAGAACCAGAAGATATTTCACAACAAGAAATCCCCAAATTTAAATTACACATAGAAGATGCCAATCAAACGCTAACAGAAGATCAAGTTAAAGAAGTCAAGAAGAGGTTCAAAATAAAAAAAAGTTACGAATACAGTCACGACGACTTCGAAGGTGGTGGTGATAAAAGTCCGTTAAAGATTGAGCGTGGAGAATACAAAGAGGATCAGAAACCTACAACCAAGGAACGCGAGATGGCAATGCTCGCAGAGATTACGGAAATGGCAAAATATGACAAAGAAGATAAACCTTTTCCTAATTGGGTGCGTCCATTTAATTAATAATTCGTCTTACATTGACTAGATGATTTACTTGTACACAACTGCAATGTTGTTGTTAACTGGTCTATTTGTAGCTGGATTTATAAATAATAAAATAGAGGAGAGTAGAACAGTAAGTGCTAACGCCATCATCGTGTTTAAACTCTAAAGGGTGTGAAAACAGAAATAAATTTGGTTACAAGAGCCAAGAATCAACAGATGAGAGAGCAAGAACAGGAATATTTAAAGAGAGTAGAAATGAACAATAAAGAAATTGACAATAAAGTAAAAAATTAATTGTGTCGCTCGGTTTTGCTTTTCTGTTACAAAATGGGTGATGCATCAGACGATGATAGCTTTCATGATATTCTTAGCGACAGCGATGACGAGAGTCATCAAAAGGATGTAGCGATACCGCAGGTTCAAGAAGATAGTGATGGTGAAGAAGAACCAGAGTTTCAATCTGAAGACGAGGAGGGAGAGACAGAGCGTAATTTTAGTACAATTGAAGAGGAGCTTGAGTACTCTAAAAAGAGAATTGCTGTTAGTTTATTAACACTAACCACCTAATCCTTGTAGTTTGAAAAGGAGAGGTTTAAGACATTAATTAATAGTTATGAAAGCTTTCAACAATCTTTTGAAGAGATGGAAGTAAGTCAAAACAAATTTAGTTTTTATAACAACAAAAGAGAGTTTATGAAAAAGACCAAGAGGAGGCAGAGGTTTTGAGGAGAAGGCTGGAAGTTAAAAACGAGATATTAGATGAGGAAATTAAAAAACTGAAAGGTGATTTAAGACAGCTAGATGTGGAGAGGGGTGCAACCATGGGTGTTATCCAAAAGCTAGAAAAGTCGGAGCAAAACAAAAATGTCACTATTATGGAGCTTGAACAGTCCAACGACAAACTTGAATCTCAACTCAGAGCTGCTGAACATTCAATTCAACACTCATTTGAGCAGATCCAAGATGCAGAAGAGAGACAAATTATTCTTCAAAATGAGTTACAAGAAGCAATGGAATACAAAAATACTGTTCAAAGACTACAGGATGAAATTAAAGAAATGAAGTTGGAGATCTCCATTCTAGAACAAAGGCAGCCTGAAATTGTAACAAGGGAAGTATTGAAGGAAATCGAGGTAATAAAAGAGGTCCCAAAGGAAGTGATCACGGAGGTTGTAGTAGAGATTGAAACTATCAAAGAGGTACCAGTTGAAGTAATAAAGCAGGTTGAGGTGATAAAAGAAGTAGAAACTATCAAAGAGGTGTTAATCAAAGATGCAGAACTGGAGTCGGCTTTAGAGTCAATGAGGGAGGGCATGAAAGTTGCAGATATCAAGCTAGAGTCATACAAACAACAAGTGGAAGATAAAATATCGCTATTAAACAGTAAAGAAAAAGAGCTCGCAGATATACACAACAAGATGAAGGACATAGAGGGTCAAGTCGAATCACACAAACAAAAAGAAGAGGTCAGGGCCAGGATTTCAGAGAGAGTCAAGGATCACATACAAAATAGAATAAAAGAGTCAAACAAAACAACAACTCAAACCGAACTAGGAAAGGCATCAGACACCCTCAAACAACTCACCGACAAGCTCAACCAACACATGCTTCAGACCCGAGCAAAAATCAAGGACACAATAAATCTCTTGGAACAATAATAATATTTATTTATCAAAAGAACTCAAAGACAAAACCATATCATTTGCATCAATCACAGCCTTGCAGTCATCCTCCTTGTCTTGATTCCATACGCGAATCGCTTTATCTGATGAACCAGTGTACAACAAACCATCCGGACCAACGGTCATACATGTCACCACAGACGCATGTGTCTGCCATTCTCTTATTTTTTGGAATTGTCTCAAATCAAAAACTCTAACTCTTCCATCAGTAGCGCCCGAAGCCAAGTACTGCGCTTGACCGTAAAGTGCTAAACACATGGGCGTGTTGTCTCCAAAATCAGCCATTGTCGCAACTAACTTTTTATTACGCAGATCCCATATCTTTATGGTTCCATCAGATGAAGATGAATATAAAAGCTGGCTGTCCTTGTGGTCATACAATAGTGCTCTGATGTGGCCCTTGTGTGCATTGAGGTTTGAAACAATCTTTTCCTTGGCCAAGTCAAATACACGAATCTTTAAGTCGATGGAACCTGCGAACACTTGGTTGTCGAAATCAGATGCCAGACACCAGACGGCAGCCTCCTCTGCGCCCATTTTTAATTGAGACAAACATTTTTCTTCTTGCAAATCCCAAACTCTCAATTCTGTGTCAAAACCACCCGTGGCAAGGTATCGATCTTTGTGTGATGTCATTGATAGAATCTCATCATTATGCCCTGTAAGAGTTTTTTCGCAGGTGGATGTTTCAATGTCCCATATCTTGATTGATTTGTCCCAAGAGGCAGTGGCTAACTTTTTACTTGGAAGTACGACAGAAGATGACACTGCCTTAGTGTGTCCTTCCAATGAGGTTGGGTGAAGCATTTGTTGGTTCTCGTCGCCACCCGATATAGCATCACATGGCCATACTTTGACAGGTTGATCTTTGTGTGTGGATATCACGTATTTATGTGAATTCATTGTTGTTTGTAAAGTGTTTCATTACAAGGAAAACAATTCAACACAAATGAGATCGACTTCTTTTAGTGATCTTCTTCTCATTTCAAGAACGTTATACTTGTCATCAAAACGTGGAGTATTGGACAGTGGTGCGCATAGGAGAATTAATTATATTCCGAAAATTGATAAAATGGTTGACCAGATCAAAACAAAAAAGTACAAAAAACAACATGTCTGATATCGAAGTAAGCTTACACCTGGTGCAATTATTTATTCTTTTAGGCACAATTCAACAAAGCAGCTGAGGACGTCAAGAACTTGGCATCAACACCCGACAATGAGGAATTATTAACCTTGTACGGATTGTTCAAGCAAGCTACCGCAGGTGATGTCACAGGTGACAGACCCGGACTTTTCGATCCTAAGGGAAAAGCCAAATATGATGCCTGGAAGAAGAATGAAGGTATGGACCAAACTGACGCAAAGAACGAGTACGTCAAAGTCGCCAACACTTTAATCGCCAAGTACAAGCTCAAGTAAACACTTGTTGTTGAGTAAAAAAATGTTTTAATATGAATTGTTTTTTGTGTTAAAGTTATAAAACATTTGTTATAAAAACTCTCTTTATATTTACTTTGACATCATCTTTAAGAACTCAGCATAGTTAATTTGTCCATCTCCATCAATCTAAAAGTTTAGTATTGTTAGTACGTTGAAAAAATTCTTACATCTGCTTCGCGGATCTAAAAAATGTTAGGACAGGCGTTATAAAGAACATCAACGTACCATTTCTGATATTTGTTCATCTGTGAGATTCTCACCAAGGTTGTGCATCATTAACTTTAACTCTGAGTGGGAGATGTACCCATCATTATTTTTATCAAAAACTTTGAAGGCTAGTTGTAGTTCCTCCTCAGTGTCACGGTTTTGGAACTTTTGTCCCATCAAAGTAACAAACTCGTTGAAATCGATTGTTCCGTTCTTATCAATGTCTACTTCATTAAGCATATCTTCTAATTCTTGTTTTGTAGGGTTCATGTTAAGGTTTTTAAGGACGTTCTCTAGTTCGGTAATAGTAATACTACCATCACCGTTTTGATCAAAGAGCAAAAAAGCATCTCTTAATTCAGACATCTCTTGGTCTGATAGCTGAAGGCCCTCATCTTCCGACTTCCTTGACATCTGTAGTATAGGCTTAGTGTTCTTTAAAGTTGTTGTCCTTGGTTGTCCAGAAGGTTAACAAATTTTACGATTGGTTAACTGATCTTTGCTGTTGTTTAATTTTTTTCATGGTAGTTATCGGCAACCATGCTATAATATGTGTTAAGCAGGGTGGAAATAGACATAATGAGAATAATACATTAAATTCAAAGGAAGTAAAGATGCCTTTACAATCATCTTACAAGAAAAACAAAAGTATCATCATGAACGCGCCCACAATTAAACGTTTACAAGTCTCAACGATTAATTTTATTTATTGAACGATAGCATGATATTCACGGGGAGAGATAATACCACCGGTGGACTATGGCGAAGTAGCTCTTTCTGAGTTGAAACTTCATGGTCAGAATCTCTGATGTTTGCATCTTTTATGTTCATCTAGATGTTAATACGGTATTTCTTCCTTTATGATATAAATTTTATGTACCAACACCTCCTTCTAAAATAATAATAATTTGAAAGGTTTGAATCATTCATACAGATTTATTTAGATGTTCTATGGTTGATAAGTTACCTTACGGTTTCGTTGATATCAGAAGCTTTTTGCATTTTAGAAATCATCCCGTTTGTGGTAATCATTACAACAGTCAAAAGTCACCTCCTATTTAATACAATAAGCAAGGAGAGAAGCCCAAGCATTAAAAAACGTTGTATGTTATTAACCAATCAACTAATGGACTCATCTATTAGTGCAGGTATGTCCAGGGGACATATGATAGCTTCACACTCTTGTTCCCCTACAAACCAAATAATAACCGAAGATGACATTTTCAGCAGCTCGAGTGCAGGAGGTACTGATACAAGAGATATGATAGCTGACAAGGGCCCGATGATGAATTCGCCCTATTTGACTTCACCGCCCTTTATGAACTCGCCTTCATTCCTCATATCACCTACGTTTCCGATGATTGATAACAGTCCCTGTCCACTCTTTAGCAACAATCCTATTCCTGCGGAGAAAACACTTCTGCGGACACAATGTTTAAATATTAAAGATACTCGTAGTTCCCTTGTTGCCACTGCCGTATTTGAGGCAGCGAGGACTTTTTTATCTTTTCCATTGTCAAAACTACCGCTTAAATGCAGTTCTCCACCCGAGTTTAATGTACAAAATAATAGTATCTTGAAGAGTTTGAGACAAAAACCTATAACAACAAAAGAAGATGGCAAGGCAGTTGAAAAGGCACCACCCTTGGAACATAAAAGAAATTCTAAAAACAATCTGGCGCTACCAAATGTCGTTAGAAGAAGGTACTCTCATAATTTGAACCAACTCATGAGCGGCACTGCAATGATGTTGGACGAAGATGGCGGCAACGATTCTCAAGGTTTATTTTCCTTTAGCGACAAAATGTCACCAATCGGCAGCCCAAATGACAATACTGCAACAACATTGAGCGGAATGATTTCGCCAATTGGTCAAAGTCCCAATACAAGTAATTTTTACCTAAACCCAGAAGACTCAATTGACAAACCATCCTGCCAACAGAATCCATTACCAAACATGAACGATCTATACAATGCTCTACTGGTCCAACAACAAATGCAAGCAAAGCAAGAACATCTTCAAGAACTGTGGAGAAAAAAAATGGAACAAGAATCAAAAGAATTGGACGAGGTCGACGATGACGAACCACTCCCACCACTCGATACGTCCATACCGTCTCCAAAAGAAGATTTACACCACATTCAAGATTACGAACCCACCATCAACACAAACAATGTCAAGAAGAAGGGAAAGAGCATAATGGACCTCATCAAACCTATAAAAAAGAGATTAATCACAGGAGAGACACCAACTAGCGTTCACACACCTGACGATCAATCTAGCGACCCCGCTGCTGTACAAAGTAAAGGAACTCGTCTAAGCACTTTTATAAATAAAGTACTCAACCGAACACCTTCATCAGCTTCGACGCCTAGTTCTCCAATCTATGCCACCACAGACAATACGAGAAAGGATCTAAACATTCTCACTCAGATTCATCAAGGTAACCAGAGTATGGCACCTTTGAGCGTGAGGAGAAGAGTTTCGGAGATTCATGTTTCACCACCCACCGATCACCACCACCATGTACATAAAAGCGCAATACAACACCAACATAATATGGAACAGATGATGCAACAACAACAACAACAGATGCAGCAGCAGCAAGCCATCTATCAGCAACAAATCAAAATGGAACAGCAGCAGCAAATGAAGATGGAACAATTGATGCAAAATCAACAACAGCAGCAGCAACAATTGCAACATCAATCACTCCACTCAATGAAGATGGAACAGCAGCAGCACGTCATGCACCAACCCATTTCCTATCAACAATCTCAACAACAACCATACCAACAAAACATTAACTTTCAACCTGCACCTACATTCCAACATCCTCAAAACGTTAATTTATCTCAATTCCAATGGAACCACCCACAACAACAACAGCAGCAACAACCTCAATTCAACCGCTTCCAAAGACAACAACAACAACAACAACCTCAATTCACATTCAGCAGTCACTCACCTCAACAACCTTGTCAAGGCACGAACAACAACAATAGAGCAAAAGAAGATGCCAACAGCTATCGATACAATGCATCATCGCCAACGATGCTAACCAATCTCATGAGCAGCGCATCCATCACGAGCCCAGAGAGTCCAACGTCATACAAGGTGAGACGGCGAGATGAATTAGAATTCGATCCGGAAGATTTCGATCACGAGGACGTCATGATGATGATGGCCTACAAGAAGAGAAGGATTGCCGCCAACGAACACGTGAGGAATCCAACCACATCATCACACTGTAATTTCAACGAAGACATTAGCATCGACGGTGAGTATGGAGAATACCAGACCGGAGACGAAGACAAGCCCTACAAGTGCAACGTTTGCAAAAAGGCATTCGCACACTTTACCAACCTGCGGAGGCACGTCAAGCTGCACAGCGGCAACAAACCCTTTTTGTGCGAACATCCCGACTGCGGCAAGAAATTCGCTCGCAGGAGCGACCTGCAGACGCACGCACGCATCCACACTGGAGAGAGGCCCTTCACGTGCAACGCGCACGGATGTACAAAATCATTCACCACGGTGAGCAACCTACGGAGACACGAACGCATTCATCAAACAAAATAAAAAACATTTATTCTTCAACAGCCAGTTCTTTGCCCTTTCGGATTTGACCCCAACCAATCAAACGCCAATGCTTGTCTACTCTCCTGCTCAACGCGAGCTTCTCTCCCACTTGTGTACACACTGGACTGGTCAGCACCACCTTGGCAAGATCCGCCTTGACGGCGACGATTCTAGCACCGGCGCTGGTGCTACCAATGTTGACCATCAACATTTCGCTCTTGGTCAACTTTTGAATCTTTCCTTTATTCTCCAAATCTCTTACGCCCAACAGTCTTCTCAACAAAAAGTATGAAATTTCCAATTCAATGTAAATCTTTGGCAAATGACCCACTTCTCCCAACACTTGTCCCACCAATCGATCGGCACGCGTTAATGTGGGGTCAATCTTCGTTCCCACTCCGATCAATCCTCCTGGAACGGCGTATTGTAGTTCGTTCTCCTCTGCTAACAGCGTGACCACCTTGCTAAAGATTGGTTTGCACTTGATGGTTCCGTCGGCATTCTTGCTGACGATTCCAGGCCTCACTTCAATCTCCTGACCGACGCGCAACACTCCCTGCAGAATACTACCACCAGCCACTCCTCCCTTGAGCTCTTCTACTTGTTCTCCCGGCTTGTTCACGTCGAAACTACGAATCACGATCAATCTTGGAGATGATGTAAAGTCGCGAACGGGTATCGGAATCTTTTTGGTAATGTACTCGCACACCACGTCAATGTTATACTTGAGTTGTGCAGAGATGGGTATGATGGGTGCATCATGTGCCACCGTTCCTTCGATGAATCTCTTGATTTCTCCGTGCTGGGTGATGGCTTCTTGCTCTCTTACCAAATCAATTTTATTTTGTAGAATGATGATGTGTTTTAGCTTCATGATTTCGACGGCAGCCAAATGTTCCGAAGTTTGTGGTTGTGGACATGATTCGTTTCCTGCAATCAACAAGAGTGCTGCGTCCATGACTGCTGCTCCGTTCAACATGGTGGCCATCAAAATGTCGTGACCTGGACAATCAACAAAGCTGACGTGTCTTACCAATTCATAGTTGCCTTCGCATCCTGGAATGTCACAGGGGAATGAGTCTGCGTGTCCGGAACCTCTTGAAGTGTATGATTGGGGCCTTGAGCATGTTGGGTTGGGATTGTGATATATTTTTGCGTTTGCATAACCCAACTTGATGGTGATGTTACGGACCATTTCAGTCTTGAAACGGATAGTACGTACACCAGAGATGGACTTGACGACCGTACTTTTACCGTGAGCGACGTGGCCGATGGTACCAATGTTTATTGTGGCTTGTCTACTGATCACTTGTGGGCTCAATGGAGTCAATTCATTAACATTTAAAGTCTTTAAATCTTGGTCGGCGAGTTTTGCCTTCTTGACTGGTTCCTTTTGTTGTTGGAGCACTCTATTTTGTTCTGCTATTAGTTCTGATTCGTTATCTTCTGGCTCTTCTTCATTGCTTGATAGATCGTCATCGACATCGTCATCAAAATTTACGTGTTTCTTATTGTCCTCACTCATTTTTGTAGCCTTTCGTTGACTTTGACCTTTATTAATACAAGTGGGTTGTGTGAACAACTGGACAACCAAAGAATAAAAGTGCGTTTGTAGAGAACAATTGTTTAGAAACCAGCAGAGACTTTAATGATACTACTTTAAGAGTGCAATGTTACGGTATGCGACTTTAAATTCTGTATTATTAAATTTGATAACCATGAACTATTGCATTTATTATGCCTTATGAAGCAGAAGTAATAGCTGCTATATAGGTACTAAACTATAGTGACTATATAAACTAGAAGTCATATTATTTAATGGAACATGATAACAAATTCAAATAGTTGCGCAAGAGCAAAGGAGGCCTAAAGAATGGAAGCATCTAATTCAAGAAAATGTAATGCGTGCTTGTATGTTCTCTCAAAATAGAATTTGATACGATACTTCAAGTCGTGATATTGTCGAATACATTGGTGTGTCTGCAGGACTTTCGTGTGAGACACTCCCAAATCAATATAGATGGCGCCAATTCTTTTCTGGCAGTCAACGAGTCAAACGACTCACACCCCATAAATGCTCATCAAAGATTTTTTTAAAGTATTTTGTTTATTGTCTCAGCATACAAGCAATGGTCAAAAGAATCAAAGCACTTGCAACACCATTTCTTCCTCCGACATTTTATATAAGGGATCAAATAGCTTTTCAAACACTTCCATAACAGTCGCGTTATTAGTGATCCTTGTAAAGCATTGTGCTGCTTCTTTTCGGATGTACGATACACGTGTTCTTCAACCAAGCTATCGAATGCATCAAATAAATGCAACCTCCATTTGATCTATGTTTGTGATGAAATTGAACAGATAGACACCGATTGTGTAGTAAAAGGATTTATTGTGAAAACTACACTAGTTGTACTGTCCCTTGTGTATCAAATGTTACAGGAGAATTGGACTGGATGTACCTCTTGTTGGCTGATCGATGCTGTTAGTCCATATTCAAAAAAGACAACGTTTAGGTTTTATTTCTAGGAGCTCCTCCTTCCATATTTATGTACGTATTATTATTCTAGAATAAAACCTAATAATAATACGTATTATTATTCGCCAGAAATACACACCCGTTACAAAGTCCAAAGTCCTGCAGATGTTTCCTTAGGAATACTGGAGGGAATTGTAAAGTATAGATTTGGGTAAATTATTCAGGAAGGATCTTGTATTATTTTGGGGATTGAATATTATTGCATAAAACTAAATCACATTAATTTCCAAATTAATTTTATAAAATAAATTATCTAAGGATGACCACACACACAAAATCCTTCACGTTTGTGGACTCTTGCCCAACCTCGATCAAAAAAAAGTCGAAGTCAAGAAGGGTACAGGTGGACACTAAACAAATTCTAGAATGCATGCATCTATCACAAAATGAAGCATGCAAGGAACTCAACATTTCATTGTCAACATTAAAGCGTAGATATTATGAGCTCAATATAGGGAAGTGGCCTAACCACAAGCAAGATTCAAAACAAAAACCAAATGGTGTGAACAAGGCAGACATATCATTTATTATGAACAAGCATGAACCTGACAACACCAGTAATGTTTCGCTAAAGAGTGATATAAAATGGATTCAAGAAGCATTGGATAACTTTCAAAAAGAATCGGCTGATAGCTAGTCTTAACATAAACTTTTGTACATTATTAAAGACGACGTTATCATTAGCTTCAATCTACTATACCTCTGTGCATGCATCCTAAATGAAGAAGGCAAAACAAATGAGTGTTATGCATCCCAAATGAAGAAGGCAAAATAAATGAGTATCTTGTTTATTTATTTCACCGAATTGTCCCATTAATACTCATGCAACACGATCGCTCCTCTCCGTGATATTACTAATAGAAGAGAACTTCCACAAATCCTGACCAGAATTTTGCTCAATACTTAATTTGTTCCTTATTTATAGTTCCGCGAAACTTACTCGGAACTGCATACTTAAATTGCATTGGCACCACCTTCCACAATGTAAGTCTTGGGTTACAACACTCCCAGGACCTCGAGGGTACGAGGTCTCCTTCTTGGAGTTACGCTTGCTCCTTTTCTTCCTTACAAGTGTTGGTTTAATGTTAAGGTCATCATGCTCCTTTCTTGTACCCCTCGATGATCTGATACGCTTGTTTGGTCAAGGACTTTAATGTTTTCCAAAAGTTAATCATGTGATTACATCCTCTGGACGCGAAGTGTGACGAAGTCTCGAGTGGTACTGAGTGCAATGTCTTGAATTACTAGTGTCCAGTGTCAGCGTTAGCTAATCGGTGAGTTTTAGAACTGATTCAGTTATGTTCTGTCTTTCTACTCTACCATTGCCTGAGTGGAACTGAAAAGTAATCATTTTCATATGATTTACGTTAGCCAATATTTCTTGTATGTATGCCCATTGTTCTCTTGGAAATCTTGGACGGTGTCTGTTTTTGTTTGTAACCAGCAGTAAGCTTACAGAAAAATGTTGAGGATGGTGAGGTGTATGTATTATTAGTAACAGACTTGTATCAAACTGGCATTGTGCCACCATTCTAACCAATAAATGCTTGCAAAACAGAAGAGTTGAGAACTCTTTATGGTAAAGAGATCCTTCGGGTGCAAAGGAAAAGTAGATGCTTGATGTTTTCGGATGAATTAGCCGAAGAACATCTCAAAAGGTCCGAGGTCCACTCTTAAATAGTTCACTTTGAAAAAGGGTTTTAGGTATCAAATGTCACACTTCACTGTGAAACGCACCAAGCAACAGAATAAGAGATTTTTAAGTTAAGCATGACCGAGGGCTCTAAACGTTCAAGTGAGTCCTACTCTTCAAAGGATGGGAGTTCGTCAGGGAAAAAAAGGTACACCAAACTGTACAAAGATATGTCGTTCACTGTGGTCGATTTTATTCTTCTCGTCGTAGGTTTGGTGATATTCTTCTTATCACTGGCTGGAGCCCTAGCTGGGTTCTTTGTATTACAGGGTATTGACGAACAGAGAGCAATTGCTGATTTTAAAGATAAAGCAGCCAAAGAAACTATCGTTGTGAGTAACAATATCAACGCAATAACTACGAACGTCAACACCATTCAAACACTATTGCAAATCTATGGAAGTGTCAATTTTTACGACGTATACAAACCTTTCGTGGCCTCTCTCTCCTCTAGTTCTCTCAATGGATCGGAGATTAAACTACCAAGTTGGGTTGCATTTTATGAGAATCTAGATTATGTACCAGGAGCGAACGCATCACAGTACGTTGATCAGCATCGCGCATGGGGCGGTGTTTATTCGAACTTCAACAACATTATTCCGTTTAATCTTAACAACTCGAGAGTTCCGGATGTGTATAGAGACTACTATTGGGTTTGTAACCAATATCTTCCCGATAATGAAGCTGTCATTGGGACCAACCTTGGAGCAGAACCAACAAGAAACCAAACATTGTTAGAGGTTTACCAATCTGGTATTCCTGCCTCTACCGCCAAGCTGACATTCTCAAAAGCGGTTGGAGGGGGCGTCGGAGTTACCATATATGCTCCGGTAATTAGGAACAATAAAACAATAAGCATCCAAGCGGCAGCTTTCAGGATACATGAACTGTTAAGACAAGTTACTAGTTTAAATGCTGGAGAGGGGATAGCTCTTTACGATGCCAACGACACCATGAACTATATGAGTGTGGTAACAAGTGGTTATCCTGGCCTGGAGGGGAGAAATGATGTAGATTTGAAAGACTATGAAGTGAAGAGTATGATAAATGGAGCGGCATTACATGAATCAGACAACTACCTTGTGTTTTATAATAGACATTGGAATGTTGTATTCTTCTCGTACAACAAGAGCGTGAGTTACATCAAAATCATTCCGTTGTGTGTTATTTTGTTTATAATGTTGTTGGCCGAGATTACCCTCCTTGTGATGTTTGCGTATCGAAAAATCTCATCTGCAAAGAAGATTCAGGAATTAACGAAAAGTCGTGTTGAGATATTAGAGGTTCATCGGTCCAAACTAAACACACTGCTGAAACAGTCCATTAGGAGTGAAACAAAAGCTAGAAGTATCATCAACTCCCTGTCCGATCTTGTTGTGGTAATTAGTGGGAGGGGAAGAATTATCCAGTGCAACAATAGTTTTGAAAAAGTATTCTCGTTCTCTAATGAGGAGTTTGAAGCTGGAGTGCTGATTAAAAATATTTTTGTAAACTTGAGGGACAACTTTTATGAGTCGGTTGGCCCCAACGATGTCATCACAACAGAGGCCAAGTTAAGCGACAGGAGCATGATTATTGTCGAGATAAAAGTTTCCAACATGGTAAATGATGAGATGAACCCACAAACACCAATAGCGACACCAGTAGCGACACCCAATCTAGATGCTTCCACATCGTTTCAAATGACAAAGGATGAAGACGAAGAATCATATGTTCTTTTGATGAGGAAAATTTAATAAATCAATAAATTGTAAATTGAAATTAAGCGAATTTTAAATGAAGGATTGTATTTGTGATCTTGGTGGTGAGACTTTAGTCAGTGGCATGGGACAAGGCTTTTGTTCCATGAAAATAGCAAAACGGCCGTTTATTGTAAGTTGATGTTTGACAGATAACGAGCAATGAGTGGGGAACCAAATCCTTTTGATGATCCATTCTTTTCATCACCAACACAACAAAATAAAGTTCCAGAAGTACGGCAATATCAGAATCAATATTCAGTCCAACAGCCAAAAACTTTGAATGTTGATCATATTAATGACACCGCGGTTATGGATAACTTCTTAGAAGCATTCGAAAGACCCCAACCTAAAGTACCTGTTCAACACTACCAAAACTCTCCTTCTTATAATCCACCAAAAGAGCAACATAAAGTCCAAGTACAACAATATGAAGATTCATACAGCGAGAGAGGAAATGCTCGTGTTGATGACTATCAAAAACAAGCGCAATACAAGCCTGCACCAACCCAGAAAAGAACTGAGATTGATTATGATGACGACTTGAATGATTACAAGCAAACCCAAACCAAAAAGAAGACTACGAACAATGATCCCATCATGTATAGAATGGTACACACCAATACACATGGAAGCACTCGTCAAGTTACCGTGTATGATAAAAATGGAAGAGACGAGGACGACCATGCCTATAGAGCTCACATTTGCCTGGACCCTCTCAAGATCAAAATACAAGCTGGTCAAGATGTGATTGAAATCAAGCAAAAGTTATTATCGTTGCATCCAACTTTTGTGGTTAAGCGTAATGGAACAAAGTTTGGGACATGCACACAACGATTTAAGGTAAACTCTAAAAAATTCAATTATGAAAGAGCAGACAATCAGCAAATCTTGAAGATGGTGGGTGAATATGGTCACCACTTTGCAGTAAATCTAAATGGAGAGTTGATCGCCAAAGTTGTGGATGTTAAAAGTGAACTAACAGTTGAGATTGATTCGCCACGTAATGAAATCCACATTGTATGTTTGTGCATGATTATGCTCCAACAGAGATTCCTGGGAGTCATGGGTGGTGGTAAACCGAGTGAGTTTGAGAGAAAATAAATAGCTTGTTGAACATAAATATTGTTTTATAAATAAAATCATTACAAAATACTTTGACCAAAGTCAGATAAAATGTCTTTTAAATCACCCTTAGACACCGTGTTAGAACTTGAATCCAATGGACGAGACAAGACCAAACAAACAGTGGATCAATGTATATTGCTTGGAGTGCTCGCTGGTTGGTTCGCCGGGCTTGGAGGTTTCGGATGCTTGGCTACAGGTGGTAACATTCCAGACATCTCACCTGGCACTAGGCAGATAATAAGTGGTCTTACATTCCCAATAGGGCTAGTTATGATATTATTCACTGGCTCAGATTTGTTCACAGGAATGCAATCTGCAGCGACTGCTGGTCTATTGTCAAGAAAAGTACAAGCACTTCCATTTTTAAAGTTAATGTTTTTGAGTTTTATTTCAAATGCAGTCGGCGCAATCATGTTTGCCTACATTTTTGTATACTACGTGAGTTCAGGAGATGATTACTGGGTGAACATTGCAAAGGATATCGCAGTAAAGAAAATGCAAGGAGATTTTTATAAGAAAATTATAAGTGGCATCATGGCTAATTTCCTAGTGAATGTTGCAGTTTTTTGTGCAGCCTCAGCGAATGATATTGTGGGTAAATGTGCGGGGGTATGGGGTCCGATTTATATTTTTGTGGTTTGTGAATTTGAACATTGTATTGCCAACTGTTTCTACATACCACTAGGACTGTTTTATGGAGCAGAGGGTAGTTGGGGAAAGTTTATACTGCACAATCTAATCCCTGTGACCATTGGAAATGTTATAGGTGGTTGTTTGTGCGTTGGTACCCTGCTTTACTACATTCATCATTTAAGGGGTGACCATCCTGATGCTGCACAGAATGCACTATTGTGGGCAAAGGGCAAAATTTTTAAACCTCAATACTTGGGGATTAATGAAGAGGGGGATCACCTCATTATCAACAAATAGGTGATTTTTGAATTGCAAAATTTTAGCTTGTGAACCGCACGGTATTGGTGATTATATAATTATTACGCTCAAATCCATGTGATTGAACATGATGGGCTCATATTAAATGATATTTACTTCATTCAAAATGTACTTTTTATGTGTAAATTTGTCTTCGTTGTATCATGAACCTGATACTGAGGAGTCTTCTCAGTATGAAATTGTTGTAACCAAATCAACCAGATTTACACAAACACAACATGGTGAACATGTATGTTGGACGTGTGCTATCGCGCAAGATGCAAAAAACAGGCGTCATTCGTATATCAACACCAGTCTATGTACCGAAATACAAAATATGGATTACCAGACAGTCGAAATTATTCTTTCACGACCCAAACGAAGAGACTCATGTTGGCGATGAAGTTCAAGTAGCACATTTTGGAAAGAAAATATCGAAAAATAAGAGTTTCATACTTGACAAGATCATCCAAAAGAATCCTGTCGTGGCTAATCTACAAAGAGAGGTCGCAGACGCACAAAATGCTGAAAGGACTTTCAAACAGATTGAAGAAGAATTACTGGGCGAAAGTGTTTTCAAAGTTAAAATTAATCAAAGGCGAAGGACACAGGAGGAGATTGAGAAAGAGATGGAAGAAGAAGACATAGAAATGGAACAAAGAACTAATTAAAAAACATGTACAATTCATTATTACTTTTTCTCGACATGCTCGTTTGGGGTCCTTGGACTTTGTTCAACATCATTAGATCCTTTTGGAATGTTCACCAACAAATGTTCTGCCTGAATGGGAATAGTAACCATATGTCTCGGAGTGGATGGTTGTTGTGTCTTTCTCCACAGTCCCAACCTAAGCTTTATAAAATCAAACATCTTTTCTGGAACATCTATGCTGGTGGCAAGTTCAAACCCTTGGAACCCCTGAAAGTTAATATTGCTGTTGTTATTGTTACTTACGGGTGAAGAGTTGATCTCGCATATTTTGTATGTGTCCTGGTCAATCAATATGTCCACTCCAGCAATGTCAAGTTTACATAACTTTGAAGACTCAATCGCTAACCACTCTACGGCTGCGGAGAGCTTGACTGGTTTGACGTACCCACCCTGAGAAAAGTTGGCTTTGAACCCTAATATTTGTGAGTAGTGTCAAACATTAAACATTTACCTTTCTTGGCAACTCTCATCATTCCACCAATAACCTTTCCGCCAATCACAAACACTCGCAGATCTCTACCTCTGCTGACTGAAATGTATTCTTGGAAGATAAGCGGTTTGGTGGTGTCAATCATCTCACTAATGTCATTGAGCGACTCTCTGTTCTGGACCAACATGACACCTTTCCCTTGAGAACCAGAGGACTTCTTTAAAATGATTGGATAGGAGAATTCTCTTTCGATGGAGTCAAGATCAATGGGAAACCTTGCAATCATTGTTTTTGGGAATGGTAAGCTGTGTGCTCCTAGTTCTTGAAGAGTGTATAGTTTGTCTTTTGAAATGTCAATGGACTATGATCATTATGATGAATCAGTTAACAAGGTACTTACTTCAATAGAGTTCAGAACTAGAATGTTTAACTTCTCTAATTGTCTAACGACAGCCATTCCGAAATAGTCAATGTTGGCACCAAGACGCGGTAGCACTGCATCGGGGGCCTTGATAGGTTTACCGTCATACAATAAATCAGCAACACCTTCTTGTGATACAATTAAGTCGAATTTTGCGGTTTCAAGAAGGCGCACTTGAATGTTGTTACGCCAACCTGCCTCCCATATTCTTTTGTTTACATAGTTTAACTTTTTAACGTTGGCTATCAAGTTTATTAAAAATGCTGATTCGATTATAATGATACCTGTTAAAACCCATAAAGTAAAAAGTGGCTCCTTGAGTAGACGATCATAGTATGCCAGATCTTGAGCGTTGTAGAATTTAATACCACTGTCTCCAATAACTTGTGGCTTCAGTTTATATATAATTTCGCTCTTAGGCACGGATATTTCAATGTATCTCTTGTTGTCTTCACCCTCATCTTCGCTTCCTGAGGTATAATCTGCGGCAAGCTTTACTTCCTCCTCCTTTGTATTTTGTTGTTCAATATTCAAGTCTTGTATTTTTTGCTCAAGTGACACTTTTGTATTTGTGGCATCGGGCTGAGTGCTTTGCTCCATGTCCGCTGATTATTTTTTAATTACAAAGTTTGATCTAACTGCCCTACATCAGCAACTAAGATGACTAGTAACTCAAGACAGGTGTTGTGTGAAGTATATTTAAGGTCGAAACATGATGGTGATCGCCTGGCCCTTCTGTCGAAGATGATTGAAGATAGCGAAGCAATACAAGATGAAGAGTTGTCCCTTGCATTCCTTTACGAGATGATACTGTATATGAGAGACAAAAAGATGTGTTACATAAATAACATATTGCCAATGTGTGAGGTTTTTTGTGAAAGATGTTATGGTTTGGGACTTTATGAAAATGCAGCAAACGGGTGCAGCATCGCAATATCTGAGTGTCCTATACACAATCAGTCTACTTTGTTTGGTTTGTATCAATTTAAATCAATGTGCCTCAGTAAGTGTCAAGGAAAAGATATTCAACAAGCAGCAACAATGTTGACCATTAGTGACATGACCTCAAAGAAAGAAGGGTTCGGACAAACTGTGTACTTCAGTAGGAAAAGCAGAAGAGCATATAAAATACTTCTTAATGCAGAAAAGCAGTAGGCCTTAATGAAGACTTTCACAATTTGAATAAATTTATTGCATTTATGGAGGTTTGTCTGATCACTTCATCTACACTTATATTTTTTATTTCGGCAATTGTTTCTGCGGAGATGATAATATTTGCAGGCTCGTTTCTTTCTTGTTTATCAAGAGAAGTGTCAATTGTTGGGGGTAGTGCAGGAGAATCAGTCTCTAAAAGCAATTGAGATATGGGCAACGCAGCAACCAAATCTTGCATTTGTTTACTTCTTTTGACATTAGCAGGAACAGAGAAGAAATAACCAGATCGTATTCCATCCATTGCGACTTTTGTAGATCCATCAAAACAATGGAGCAGGACTTTCTGAGCTTTACACTCTTTTAGGAGTTGTATGGTGGGTCGTCCAGCACTTCTTGAGTGAACATTTAATGTTAAGTCATATTTAAGGCTGAGGTCGACAAACAATCGTAAAACTTCTCTCTGTGCTTTTTTCAAATCATCGATTGTATGGGTGGTATCGGCTCCGAATTTGCATAAAACTGATTTCATAATGTTTGGTGTGAAATCTAAACCAACCTCACCAATGCAACAGATGTTTTTGTGGTTTTGTTCTATTAGAGTTTTAATTTCTAGGTATTGATTATCGTAGTCTGTTACGTTTACAGAGCATGGGTGAATACCAATCCCAGCGGCGAGTTCCATGCTGTTATCACACATTTTTAAAACTTTGATCGCGCTTTCCATATCTTCACTAACAACTATCGATTTCTTGACTCCAACATCCTTTGCACGAGCCAGGACTTGATTTAAATCCAACGCGTACTGGTCATCGTAAAGGTGAGTATGACAGTCGAACATTCCGAAGTCTTTGATTTCTTTTGTAAATCTTTGGTTACAACATGAAGGAGATAAGGCAGGTCAGGACATTGTATAAGACGACAAGATCGCTTAAGGTTTTATCCACTATCAACAAATACATTGCTTTTCGCACACAAATATATACAGCAGCCACCTGGTTGGCATCCAACAAAATATACAGTTCGATAACAGGAGTTTTCCACCCTACATTCTTCATGTTCTCATCCATTGCAGGTGCCTACCTATCTTATGCCTCTTTGAAAAACAACAGACTTCACCCACCCTACGTTTTATCAAGGATCTCATGCGAGGGTGGATCCGTTCCAAGTCTGCTTCTTTATGGACATGAGGATAGCGATAAATTGATAAATACTATCAATGTTAAAGATTTGGTTATTGACTGCGAACCCCTCTTCAAAGTGTTCACACCATTTCAAGCACTATTTTGGAGAACACATTTTGGCGATAAGTACCAAACAGGGTTGAAGAATGAATTGAGGTTTATGCAAGTCCCCCACGATCAACAATCAACAATTATATCGTCAAGTAATAAGCTTAATGCTGTTCGAACGATATATGTAATAAGAGATGAGCAAGATGTAATAAAAGACTTGAGAAATGAGTTGAAAAACATTAAACAAGCAGAAAAAAGACATTACAATCATGATATTTTTTGCACCGCAATGTTGCAAACTAAAAACTTTCTGTCGCTGGTGTAGCACAGAGGTAGTGCTTTTGTCTTATGAGCTGACAATAAGCTAGCAAAGGGTCGTGAGTTCGATCCTCACCATCAGCATAATTTTATTCTTTATCATAGTAAATAATCAAAGGCTCATTCAGCGGTTCATCATCAACGTCGCTCTTCATTGCACAATTCACGAACAACGTGCTTTTTCCATCCTCATGTGTAAACGGTTTAAATCCATGTCCGCCATGAATGTGTCCAAATACATGAATGGAGGGCTTTATCCTCTGCACCACTTGATTATAAAGAGACTTGCTACCACCATGTCCACCAGAGTGGACTATTCGGCACGTTCTACATAGCCTAGGTTCTGCATCATTTAAATGTCTAGAAGATGTACGGTCCAATATTCCTATTGGAGGGCAGTGAGTGATTAGTACATCAACGTCTTGCTCTATTTGCTTCCACTTTTGGTTTCTCTCCTTGGTCTTTTTTGTGTAAAATGCTGGTCTTGATGATGTGTATGGCGATCCATACATTTTAATGTTGGTGCCGCTGTGAATGTGTAAATCTATGAATGAATCCTTCAAATAGAAGCAATCTTGTAGGTAAGGATGCTTGTTTTCTTCTTTTATTGAAAATGTGTTTAGATCGGGATTGTGATCTGGATCCATCATCTTATCATGGTTACCCGCCACGATAACTACGTGTTGAAACCTCTTCTTCACGGATTGAATGAATGAGTTGAAACTCTCAATCTCTGAAATGGTTCCTGTTTCGGAAAAGTCTCCAGCATGTATCAGTACATCGCCATAAAGTAAACTTGAAAACTTTGATGCAACCTCATGATGAAGGTTGTGAGTGTCAGACATGCAGACAATTCTTATAGGAGTTTTCGTTTCAGATTTTAATTGGTCTCTAGTTTGATCACCCATGTAATTGAGATTGGTAATAATAGATTTTCTATCGTTGATCATCGGCGATTCTGGATTAAATTGTATCGTACTGTAACGTCGCTCATTCCTCAAATGTCTAAACGATTGCAAGCGCAAATTGATTAATCTTCTCTGTACTTTCAAGGTTGACAGTGCCATACTTGATTTTTGCATTCTTTTGTCAATTTCGTAATACAAGTTCTTCAATCAAGAAAAATCAATCGGTTACAATGAATAAAAGGGCTAACTACCGCCCTCCTAGAACCGCTGATTATGGGTTGCGAAAGGATGAGGTAGTGGAAAAGGGAAGTGGGAGAAAGACAACACTGGGCTTTGTAGAGAAGACGAATGAAGTCGATATCGATACACAATCAATGTTGAATAAAAGATATGAAACTGTCTCCAGTGCGCTTTCCCAGTTAATAAAAAAGCAAAAACGACAAAACATTAGTAAACTTACAGTTTTGGAAAATAAAAGGCAGAGCATCATGATAGAAAAGTTTGACAATGCAAGAAATAAAAAGATTGAGTTGAGAAAGTCAAATGAGTTCACTTTTATGACAAATCTTGATCAAGGTACCAATATCTAATTACATTCAGTCATAATAACAAGTAGATGGGGATCAAGTTATACATGATGAAGTTTCAGAAAAAAATGTAGAAGTCATTACGGCTGAGGAGCTCATCGCCGAAAAACAACGTAAAAAATGGCCTAACGTACATGCTAAAGTACAAATCTATAATACGACTAAGAAAAAAATCAATGACCCTAATCCCACCACTTCTACAGAACAAGAAGAGAATTCAGCTAGTAGTGGGGATGAGAGCGCAAACGACACTTCTCAAGAGGTTGTTGAGGAGTCTTACGATGACTACCAGCCACCTGTGCGTCAGACCGAGATTATAGAGAGAAACAAAAATGAAATCAATAGGTACATGTCTCATGCGAGGAAGCAGCTAATACAAGAAAAAGTATTAATCACATTTTTTATTATCTTATGGTGGTAGAAAAAAGAAAGGCAAGATAGAATGGAACAAGTATTGAATAGAAAAGCTGAACAAGAAACAGCTGCCGCTAGAATCAATGAAGAAAAGAGAGCTGCTGAAAAAGACAAAAAGCTATTAAAGGAGAAGGAAGAACAACAACAGCAATTAATAAATACTTGGCAGCTGCTTGTTGTTTTAGGTAGTCGTGTACATAGAATGCAACATACTATACAAGTAAACATCCTAATGCAATGTTGTTTAATTATGTGATAGAATAAATATGATACCCAAGCTCTAGCAAGGGACGACCAAATAGCTGTCGTCATACCTACTATCAATGCTTCTGTGGAAACACCCATTGATAGATATTTTCAAGTGATGAATACAAAAGAGGGCGTCTACAACATCTCAAGATTGGTCTTTCATTTGACACCTGCTGTACAAAGGTGGAAGCATAAGCGAGAGTCTAAACTAAATAAATCAATTGTTAAATTTTGTTTAGATATGGCTGATACGATGCGGATACCTCTGGCGATTAGAAACTTCAAAAGAAGAGTCATTATTATACAACGAGCTTTCAGAGCTCACAGAGTTCGCACGCTGACGATAGTTGCATTATTTAAGGTGCAAGTGGATGCATACTTTGTAAAACGATTGAAAACAGTCGAGGAAAAGGTTGCTGAAATGTTCAAAAAATACGAAAAAGACAAACAACGGCGAGATAAAGTAATACAAATGAAAAAGAAGGGAGAGCCAATTAAAAAGGGTTTATCAGATGACGATGAAGTTTTTTTCAAATTATTGGCTGAGAGAGAAGAGCTAAGACAGATTGAAGATGGCAGCATCAATCTCAATATCATTCTTCGATCCTTTTTAAAGACTAGAATTCGGAAAACAATGATTGATATACAACGACACCTTGGCGTAGTTGCAACAATGAATGCTAATCCTGAAACCGCGAAAGGAGTGAGTCACATGCCAAAACCACGCTTGTCAACCAATTTGAGCAAGGAGGAGGTTGTAAGCATTGTGAAAAGTGCAAAGCTCGAAGCACGGAAGCTACTCGTAAAGAATCTAAGAGATAAGGAGAGAAGAGAACAAAGAGAAAGACAAAAGCAAGAAGCAATACTGCGCAGAATGAAGGAAGAAGAAATGTGAAATGTTTAAAATCATGTACAATTTTATTTATGCAGCTTGATCCTCAGCAACAATGTAGTTCTTTGCGTTGCGGAATGTTGAACCATCCTTGATGGATAATTTGTTGTGTTTGTATTGAATCACCACGTGGGTACCTAAATGTAGGATCTCCTTAAAACGCTCTCTAATAAACAACATTAACAACTCCTTGCGTGTGTGTAAGTGCACTTACCCGATGGCCAACTTGGCACGTTGATTGGAGCTGTCACGATTCCACACGCTCAATACATCCTCTCTTGGGCGCATGCTCAACACAATGCCGACAACATTGGGTTCCTGGAATTCTTCACAGATGGTAGCGAATACAAGTTGTTCCCACAGCCTGTCCACCAATTCCCCATTCTTCTTGATCTTGACCATCCAGCAACCACCCTGTGGATAACTCTCCCACATTGGAACGATCTCGTGTCTAAACATGTGATAATTCACATTCTTCCCCAAAGACGAGGGAGTGGCCAAGTAAGCATAAAGTTTGGTGAATTGGTCGATGGTCTCGAAGGATCCCAACTTTGACAGTTGGTTTCTATATTGAGCAGTTTGTTCTTGTGCCTCACGTTGAGTTGTGGGAATCGCCGTGCTAGCGGTTGTTTTCTTGTCAAACCAAAAGGTCCACTTGGTTTGAAGAGGGTAACCAAGAGTTGAGAGATCCTTTGTGGCCTCACGCGCCTTGTTTGGTGGCGATTTGGGTGAGTTGATAGCGTAAACTGGAAAGTTTATTTTATTTTGACCCACAAAAACAGGGCTGTGTGGTACAGTTGTCTCTTTTTCTTGTTCACCCTCTACTTGGAGGTTTTGTGGTTGCGACATGAGTGATCGGTATTTGAGTTTAAAACTTTTATTTTTGTCAACTAACATTACAAAATCATCGCCGTCCAGATTTTCATTGGACTTTGTTTATACATTTAACTCACGCAACAGCACCATCATGCAAGTAATGTTATCCATGCTACTTCTCTCCAAGGCTTCGTCAACCAGTTTCTCGCACACTTTGTTAGCGTCGCCATATTGAAGCAAGAGTGGATATGCCAGCTTGATGGCCTCTTTACTCGTCATAACATCCCATACTTTATATATTAGTAAAATATAGAAATGCAAGCTTACATCCATCACATGCTAAAATGATAAAATCAGAATCTTTTGTTAATATTGTGGACTGTATGTCCGGTTTGGCGGTCACAAGGTGCTTGCCGTCTTGTTTGTATTCAAAATCTCCAATTGCCCTAGAAACTGCAAGCAAACCTCCGACCCTCCCATATTCAACTTTACCACCCAGTGCTTCTATTCTCTTCTTTTCATCTTGTCTTGTTGGCTTGTGGTCATCAGACATGGCAATTGCCCTGCCGCCAACAGCGAGAACTGCTCTAGAATCGCCACTGTTTGCCACATAGAGGGAGCCTTCCCTCACGTATCCCACGACTGCAGTACAACCAGCAGTAGACGACGCCTTCTCTTCTTCTAATGAGAATTTCCTAAAGGCTTCGTCCAATTCGAGAAACCCATCCTGTAAAGCTCTTTCTGCATTGTCTGAGAATGATTTTTGTTTGCATACAAACTTGTACATGTTGTTCTTACAGTAGGTCGCAGCATCTTTGCCACTATGACCATCGAACACCTGTTAGTGTTTGGTGAATTCTGTCCAAATGTGTGCATCAGACTTACACCAAACATTGAATGTGGTTGAAAATTAGTTTGTATCCCAGACTTTGTATCCAACTCTCTTATAAAGAAATGTTCGTCCTCCATGGTGTTTCTGAACCCTTGTGTTGAGTGCACGCCTACAGCCAACTTTGCCTTCCTTTTGATTTTAAAAAGGTTCTCGTATAGTTTGTAATCCACCTCAGCATTTCTATTGCTAGGACTCAGCACTGCATTATTAGCTGCATTAGCAAAGTTGCTACTGATTGTCGTTTCGTCGTCATCGTTTTTTGTATTCTTGGATACGATTGGTCCTTTTCTCGCTAACTGCACTTTAGGAGATGAGGGGTTTGAACCAACCTTTGGTGTAACAAATGCTTGCTTATAAGGAGATACTGGACCTATCTTACTCTTTGTTGGTGAGTTAATCACAAGATTTGGCTTCATTGTTGATAACTCTATAAATTAGTTGACCATATCAGTGGCGCAATTTCATTAAAAATCTGGAAGATGTCTCAAACGTGGCAGGAGTGGAATGATGACCCTTTGTCCGATGTACTGAACGACGAAGATGAATCAGAGGAAGCAGATGAGGTACGAGGTATAATTTAATACCAAATAACACCCAAAGGCGCGTCATGACAAGGATAGTATATTATTCATGATTGATGCTGGCGAAACAATGTTTGAGAAAACCTTGGAAGATATCAAAACAGAGGATGAAAGGGACGTAAAGCCTTTTTATTATGCTGTAAAATGTGCCAGTCAGGCTTATTGTGATAAGATCATCTCCTCAACAAGCGACGTCATGGGAGTAATCTTTTATAACACCGTACGAATTTTTTTTCTATTTATTAAAACATCGTTCAGAAAGAAAAGAAGAATCCTTATGACTTTGATAATGTTTACCTCTACCACGACATGGACATTCCAGACGCAAACCGCATAAAACAATTAGAGGGCATTTCTGACGCAAGTGTTTTTGGACATGCGCCAACAAAGAACAGCCTGGACAATGCCCTGTGGACATGCCAACATTTATTTAACCACGTTCCCAAGAATGTTGGCTACAAGCGTATATTCTTGTTCACAAACGATGAGGACCCCACATCATCCGCCGAGATGAAGAAAAAGTGCTTGGAAAGATCACGCTATTTAATAGAATCGGACATCACAATCGAACTGTTCGTTCTCAAATCAAAAACCGCACCATTCGATGCCAACATTTTTTGGAACAAGTTGATTGCAGTAGGAGAGGATGAATACACTGGTAACATTGTGTTTGATTATGCCGATAGATTGGAAGTCTTACGTGATAAGGTGCGACGCAAGGAACACAAAAAGAGAAGCATGTGCTCGTTGCCCTTGGAAATTTCGGACAACCTCTCACTAAGTGTCAGTTTGTTCAACATGATACATCGCACCAAGCGATCCAACCCCACATACTTGCATGCAGATACAAACAGACAGATCAAATCACAAGTTAGAAACCTATGCATAGATACTGGCAGCGAACTCATGCCCAAGGACATTATCTACGCTTATGATTATGGTGGGAAAAGAGTACAATTTACCAAACAAGAGCTGATTAAAATCAAGGAACAAATCACCGACAAGCAACAGTCCATCAAGTTGTTGGGGTTCAAGCCATCTTCGAGATTGAAATTCTCCCTTAACATTAGACCAAGCAGTTTCCTGTACCCAAATTCAAACATAACGGGAAGCCTTCAAGCCTTTGCAGCACTTCACACTAAAATGATTGAAATGGATCGCATTGCCATCGTGAGAATGTTACCTCGTGCGAACGCAAGTCCAATCTATGCAGCCTTGACTCCAAGTAAAGAAAAGCTTGATGAGGACGGTGCACAAATTAGTCCTCCTGGGTTCCACGTTATTTACCTTCCCTTTGCTGATGGTGTCAGAAAATTATCCGTACAAGCGCCGGAAGGATCTGTGAAGGTTGGCGATGATGCTGTGAACGCCGCGAAGAGAATTTGTAAGAAGATTAATTTCCTGTTTGACCCTTTGGATTTTGACAACCCTGCATTACAAAAACATTATGCGGCCCTTCAGGCTTTGGCACTTGAAAGAAGTAACATTGAACCAGTAAAGGACCATGTGATGCCTGATGTGGAGGGAATGAAAAAGTACAAGGAAGAGATTGAAAAATTCAAAGCAACCGTCTATCCACATGACTATCACCCGGAGTCAGATGAAAAGAAGAAACCAGCACCCAAAAGAAAGAAGGAAGATGACGAACAAGAAGAAAAACCAAAAAAGAAGGCAAAAACGGTTAAAAAGGAAGATGAAGACGACCAGGAAGGAGACGAGGATGAAGGAATTGACATGGTGGCTCTAGCGAAGGATGATAATCTAAACAGCTTGACTCTGCCAGTGCTTAAGGAGTTCTTGAAGCAGTATAAATTAGCGGTATCCGGAACCAAACCTGTGATTGTGAAGAGAATTGTAGACTTTTTAAAGTACGTTCGACTGATTTTAATGTTAACATCATTTTTAGGGAGAAGGGTAAGATTTAATAAATGTTTAATGTACACACTTTATGAAGTTTCTTGTGATTGATCGTCTGACAAAGCATCTTCAATTTCGTCATTCTCGGTTCCCTCTTCATTATATGATGACATGACTGGAACGTCGCTAGTCATGGTCCACAAAGACCGGTCTTCGGGCGATAGAATTAGTGTTGAATTTGACTGTTTCATTGTAATGTCCTGTGCCTCCTCTAAAATGAATTTGTACGTAACTGGATCCACACCAATTGCTTCCGAGTAAATGAATGGAAATGATCTGTTGCTTTCGTCAAGAAAAGGTTCTATGTATATCTCGCTACCAGATTTAACTTCATCATTAAACTTCACCTTAATACTAAATTGATACTTTTGTTTGTTTTCGTCGGAGTATATCAAGAACTGAAATTTAGCATGGTACCAATCCGACTTGAAGGTATCCCATATGCGTGGTTCACAAGTAAATATAAGCACCGCCTCTCCGCTCTTCGGTTGGACCGGCTTTGTATTAATTATCGAGGAATATCCTGAAAAAATCTCACTGTCTGTTAGGCGCACCTTGTATGAAGTGTTGTTGCGGAGGGTGATATTAACGCTGTTCCCCATATTTCATAGTCCAGCCTGGCTATTGAATGTTCTATTTTGTTACAATAAGATTGTGTTTTATTATTATTCACAAATGAAGAATCGCAAAAGGTTTTGGAGAGTGTATCGTCCTCAACAGCTGACCATACTCAGCATCCCAAACATTAGTGATGTGATCGAATCCACAACTAGCTACATATGGGCCGTACTTTATAATTCTAACAATATGACTCTTGTGACCTGATAATGTCATGAGGCAAACTCCTCTATTCATGTCCCATATTTTTACATTCTTATCATTACCGGCCGTTGCTATTCTCTCATCATCAAGAGCACACAAACAATCTACACTTCCACTATGTCCGGTCAACACGATCCTACACCTACCAATCACATCCTGTCCTTGATCATAACTCCACACACAAGCCCTACAGTCCCTGCCTCCACTTACCAATGTATTAGAATTAAACTGTATCAAGCATTGAACAGCTCCTTGATGTCCGCTACCGTCGCCAGACCCCATCACACTCATGTTCCAAACATTCATCGAGTCTCTTCTCCAAACCCTAACGGTATGGTCATAACCACCCGTTATGAGGTCTCCTTGACTAGTGACCAAAGCCGACCCTATCGCTCCTTTGTGACCTAAAAGTTCGCTCTTCATTGTTCCGTTCGTCAAATCCCACATTCTAATCGCACCATCATCGCAGCAACTAGCCACGACGTCAGGTTCCGCACTCAAAACGAACCTGATGGTCTTTTTACCGGCATCCATTCTGAATTTACATTCTCCTGTACTAGGGTCCCACACTCTAATTGTATGATCTAGAGATCCACTCACTAAAAAATAATTGTTGGAAGGGCTAGAGGCAGGTACGCGTGTCAAGCATTGCACCGGCGCAATGTGACCGGTCATGACTTTTAGGCATTTTCCTGTTTTAATTGTCCAAGTGCGCACTGTGTGATCTTGACCTCCCGATGCAATTACCTCCTGATCGATAATGCTACACAAGCAATACACTACGTTTGAATGTCCTTGCATGCGGGAAACAATTCTTTCCTTCTCCAGGTCCAAAGTCCATAACTCTCCACCCATCCCGCCGCTCACAATCATGCTGCCTTGTATGCGTGGTGTACTTGGTTTGGGCTGACCCTCCATGTGCGAATTGTTGATTGTTTGATTTGTAGTTTCTATGGGTATCACGGGTTTGATTGAATTGGGGCTGAGTGGTCTTGGCGTGTTGATTCTAATGTTGCCAGTGGAGGGAGAAGGCGAAGGTGTAGGTACGTAGGCAAAGTCAGATTTGGGTGTAGGTGGTGATAACTGTTTCTCCTGTTCGTGTAGATCAATCTTGAGTTGAGCATCACGGAGCCGCTTCCGAAGCTCTGTGATTGTATCGTCTTTACAAATGCACAAGGACTTTAATTTTTCACATTCACCAGTAGATGCTGTTATTTGATTTTTGTAGTCGGCAGTTTGGATATCCAAAGTTTGTGAGTAAGCTTCAAGCTTCTTGATCTTATCATCTCTGACTTTGAGTTCATTGATGTACTTCTTCTTCAAGTGGTCAAAAACAGGTCTCATGTATGCAAAAGGGCAACTATCCTCGTGTTGTGTTAACTGTGATTTTGGCCCTGACCATGTGCATCCCAAGTCTTGACTAATGCAAACTACTTCTGCGTTGGGGCACTCATTAACATGGTCTTCTAAAAACTTCTTTCTTGTGGTAAGAATAAAGCACTCTTTACACTGCACCATGATTTTGTCTAACATGTTGTTAAATGATCTCATAGTAACTGGTTGTGTCTCGCATATTGGTAATTGACAAGGTGGACACATTGCACTTGGAATTGTTGCACAAATTTCACAAAAGTTATGACCACACAAAGCTGTAACTGGATTTGTGACAGGATTGTGGCATATAGGACATTTTAGATCCTCATCCACCTCGTCCAAATCTATGTACATGAAACCAGGAGGTTTTGTTTTCGTTTGTTGATGTAATGTTTCTGGTGCATTTGCATCAGGGTCAAGATTGTACGGATCGTACGATGATTTCTGACTGTCTGTTTCTATAAATGTGAATACGTACTGTTTAGAAGGGGACAACATTCTTTCATGCAGAATATGTCAAACCTCAAAAAATTGTAAAAAAACAACCGATATTAAAAAAGTGTTGCTTGTATTTTGGCAACTGTTGTACATACCATTACAAAAGGTCTCATTTCGCTCCTGCTGCGGCTTTGGCTCTCTCATTGTTAGCTGCCATAATAGCTTCTAACTCTGGTTTGACCGGTGGTGCTTCTGCTTTGGTAATAATGCTCTTTCCAGCCTTCTTCAATAGAGCGTCCAAGTCAGAGTAGGCTTGTTTGTGTCCATGAACAATCGCGCTTCTGAGTTGGACGGGAGTGTTCAAATAATCAAATGCGCAAGTATCTACTCTGTCGCTTGGCAAACCGTTACATGACTTTCTGGCATCTCTTGTGGCTTGGTTATCCTTTAGTGTCTCTACTAGTAGATTATCGACTTCAAGGCCTCTTTCAAACGATGTGGAGAACAAGTAGCTGGCATATGTAACCAAGTGCTTTGGTGAATGTTTCGCTTGACAGATGGTGGGGGCCAATTCGTCATACAATGTTTCTGACACGTAGACGTTGACGGCCAAATGAGCAAATTCCTTCACTTTATCGTTGACGACGACGGCTGATATTAAGGCCCCATTCTCGGCTTCGAACGATAGTGTGCTGTCCACAATCTGGAACTTTGATTTTCCATAAGTATATTGCTTATTCTGTGAAAAGGTTTGCTTCTGCTTGTTCAAATAATATGTATTTTCCTTAGCATCATACTCTATTGTGGTTTGTTCGTCTAGCTTGACTGCAATTCCGGTAACTACCGACAATCTCTTCTGCATGTAGTGGCTGTGTCTGAGCTGGACCTCAAACTTCTCGTCGAAAGTCTTTAAGAATTGAACATCACCATGAGGATGGAATGTGAATTTCTTGCCATAGAATGAATCATAATGAGGGTCTCCATAGACGGAACATGTTTTGACAGGAACATCAACACAATAATTTCTTACGATTCCGCTCGAAAGTTTTTGGACCTTGATTACTTGATTGCCTGGACACGTGGTGGGTCCGTTAATCACGTCAGGTTTGTCGTCCTTTCTACATTGACCGAACTGCTCAGTTTCGGTCTTCTTGTAGATTACCAAAGTATAACCTTCTGGGCATTTTGTAGGACCAACAATTGGTAGGGGACCGACTGGAATGCATGATGTCACGATGGAGTTAACAGTTTGACCATCATAGGATGTAGTAGTAGTCTTTGTGAACAAGATCTGACCTTCAGGGCAACTTGTAGGGCCTGTGTGTATGGTAATTGGTTGACACAAGGCAATTTCACATTCGGCACAAGTCATCTTGGCAGATAATTGTCTACATTGAGACTTACAAGAACCACAACCGGTAGGCATATCTTTTGGTGGTAGAACTGGCGGTCTGGTTGGCGAAACTGTTGTTGTAACATCTCTGATAACGATATCTGTTGGGTCTTTCGTTTGTTGTGTGCTGAAGGTTGGCTTGCTGGTTGACGCTTTCTTTTTCGCGTTTGTTAGGATATTGTCTAGTTCTTGTATGACCTTCTTCTCTGCCCTGACATTCTCAACAAATTTGGAATAACTATCTACGGCCTCCTTCATTTTGGCCTGAGCCTTTCTCAACTCATCTGCTGCTTTGTTGTACACGCTAATAGCTTTCTCCTTATTGATTCTTGCTTCCTCAAGGTCCCTCTTAGCTTGTTCATGTTTAGAAACCTTGTTATTATACTCAACAAAAAGTATCTCCTCTGTTTTAATAGCTTCATCTACTCTCCATTTAGCAACATTTTCGTTGGTTTGCTGGGATGCAAGCTCGTTATAGACGTGTTGAAGCATTTCATCCAAAATACCCAACACTCCCTTCTGGTCCGATGACAAGGAGGCTGGAGCTGTTTTCAAATAAGAGGGGGCAACAATGGGTTTCACTATAAGGCTGGATGGAACCATTTCCCCGTCGATGTATTTTACCAAAGAGCTATCATCTGCCTGAGCGAAGGTGCAAAGGACGGCAACAACAAGTGAAAGAGCTACCTTGACGAAAACTCCAGGTCGCATTACACTTTGTTCGGTTGTCTGTATTATTTTCACCAAGATTGACTATTTAGGATTTACGATTTACAGTACAAAGAGCAACTTGGTGCTTCAATCTACAATTTGCAATTCTGGTATTGAGGACCAAAATTATAATCCATTGTCAATAAATGAAATGCTATACTAGTACTTCTGTTTTTTCCTCACTTTACCTTCATATAATCACGATATTAATTCTTAAAACACGATGATGGTGGACATCCATGCGTCTCATAATACTCAGCGGATTTTATGGATTTTAATATTCTAAAAACAGTGGGCATTCTCTTCTATTGACTCCTGCTGTGTTCCAAAAGTTAGTCAACTTAGACATTAACACAAATGGAGGACTTTGACGATATTGAAGATAACTCAGATGCGTTCGATTCCGACCACGATAATTATTCATCACACGATTCAATTTTAGACTGTGATGATGTTGAGCCTGGCCTCACTCCTGACATGGATTTTGTTTGTGATTCTGAGTCGGATGGCGAGGATGATGAGGGAGCTGATGTTGTTTCAGATTTAGACGAAGAACAAACCAATGCTTTGGACTTTATTATTAACAATGCGAGCATTTCAGGAGAAAGATTAACGAGAAGTAGGGTAACAAAACAAGACCATAATTTGGATGTACCAAAAAAGACAAAACTTTTGGATGTACCAAAAGACATAAAAAAGCCTACCAAGACAAGAAAGGAACCTAACGTAATCATTTCCGTCACCCAAGCTCAAATTAAAGAATTCTTTCAATTAAAGGCTCGGTTATCTCAGTATGATATTACTTTTAAGTATGTAACAGGCATCCACCGAAGCAAAGCAAGCTCCTTCAAATAAAAATATTTTTTCTTTTAGACATTATAAAGCGGTATCTTATGAAAAATGACGAATAATAAAAAATGACGAACAGCCCAAAATCGTTTCTGAAGTTCTATCCCTATCCTACCATAAGTCCCTATCATAATTCTTCTTATTTTTGTAATGTGATTCTTAAGGAAAGCGCTTCAATTTGACATACAATGCTGAAAATTAATATGATAGCCTTCGGATAAAACGACTGTTGACGAAAAGACAATTCGCAGACGAACCAGAACATTTTTGTTGACAAACAAGTCAAGAACCATGCAAAAGGCTTACCCACCAAAGAAAGCACCCATTTTAAAAGTTGGTTGTTAGGTAAAATCTTCAGAGGGAGTTCCACCGGTAAAAAAAGGAAGATGGTTTTGGAAGAAAGAGCAGCATTGTTCTTGGAAGAGCATTCCACCTCAGAAGAATCGGATGAAGAGTCACAAGGGTGTTCTGATGATGAAGGCTACCAGGACTTTTTAGGAAGCATGGATTTCTATGAAAAATGCAAGGAAATTGTTGCGGAATACAAAATAAACAACAACTTATAAATTAATGAGTCAGTCCGCCAAAGGTTGTCCTTGATTTCTTGAAAAATTACATCGGTACTCATTTACCGTGACTGTTTTCTCATTTATTAAATAGGACATGAATGTACCAAATAAAATTGAGCTGTTCCAAAAATAATCGAGTGGTTCTAAATGGGGWTTAAGGTCATATTGAATGAATAAATGACTGAAGACACAATAGAGAATACGAGGTTATAACCAAACTTTAGTATGTACGATCACGGGGACAGATCACAATAAATTAGAGCTGGGGAAGGCTGGGCATACAAATTGTTACAAGTTTATTAATTGTCGGATTCAGACATAGACTCTTCAGATTCATCTTCATCATTGGAGTTGTCCTCATCTCCATCTACTTTATCACTTTCAGCACCAAAATCTGAACTAGATTCAGAGTCATGTAGAGTTCCTACTTTCGTTTCTTGTGTCATTAAAATTTGATGTCAGGTTCTCTAATGAAATCTCTGTTGAGCTGTTTAATGACGTAGTCGAATTATTCAAGGTTGCTGAAACATTAATGCTAACTTCAGGTGATTTTTCAGCTTTTCTTTTTAGCTGACGTCTAAAACTCTGACCACAATTTAGATTGCAAAACTGTTGTTTCTTTGTTCTTTTCTCATATAAAAACATTGTACCACAGTGCTTGCATGGTATCGATTCAAAATTAGGGTTGTTTTGGGTTGGTGTGGCGTCGGACCATGTTAATATCCTTGCTGTTGTTGGTGTGGCGGTTTGTTGATTAAAGCTGTCCTGTAGTTGTTCCCCTGTACTTCGCAGGTCCAAAATAAAATCACTTTCCTCAAAGATCTGATTCTGTGTTGAATTTGATCGTCTGATGGGAGAAAGCAGCAGTGACAACATACTCATGATGGATGGCGCTAAAATTAATATATTTGGGACGTATAAATATAATAAGAAGAGTTCAATTTATTTTGGGTAATGTAATTCCAAAAGCAACATGAGAAAACAGTCACTGCCTAGATTTTCAAATGTACGTGCAGTGGACAACCTTTGGCGGACTGACTCAATAATC